>PNEQ01060423.1:0-42659 GCA_003012365.1 Medauroidea extradentata | reverse complement strand
ACAAAATTTAAATGTTGCAGTATGTTTACTAATTTTTGAGTTTTTCATCACATTGCTTTCGTTGGCATTCTTTTCTGTGTGTTCTAAAACCCTAGGATAACTCATCCCCCTACAGCCCTTGAGCAAACATTTCTGTTATCAAAATATACACTACAGGAAAGTAGGCTGATTAGTTCTGTATAGATCTACTTGTTTTATCTACTACTACTAGGTACTTCTAACGTTATAAAAAATCATTCTAACGAACTAAAAACAAACATTTAGTTTTTCCAATACTCACTTCTAACTGTACTAACTTCCATAACCACACAAACAGAACCTGGTAAAAAGCACTATTTAGTACAAAATATGAACTCACATTAAACACTTATTAAGTTTCTAAATACAACTAAGCACTCATGAGTTCATTTTTCTAAAAATTAAATATCGTCTTCTGACGACCCTAGAACCAAAGTGCTGCGAACTCGTAAACAAACATAAGCATTTATATTTTTAGTACTTACATATGTAAATACATCTTACAAGCGTTTCTATTAGTTTGAAACTAAATATTAAAGATTATAATTTGAAAACGGTAAGTATATTTCGTAAAAAGTATAAGCACAATATTTTATGAACAAATATATACGATACGTCAATTTATCGCAAGTGTAAAATTTGGTACCTTAGCGATTGCAGCGTAACAAGAGGCGGAATTTTTCTCTGTGCAAACATTGTCATAAAAACACATTTTATTTCTAGCCTGTAGTAGAATTAACTTTAGTTAGAGCAAAATTGATAGCAGAAAAACCTTCTCCATGAAAAAAAAAAATACGTCTATATGCCACGTTTAATGAAAAGGTGCCTCGGAGATTATTGATCTCATTCATATATACCAACGTCCATTTTCCATAATAATAATTTATATATATATATATATATAAAGAAATACAATTCACCACATAGCAAACTAAAAACGAAATATTTAATTCATAACACTAGTACTCTTTTTATTTACGTCGTGTGTCCACTATCTTCAGCTGAAGTTATGATGTAAAATTTTATGCATCCATCATAACATTAATATTTTTTTAAATTCAGAGTTTTGCATTGTGCTCTGCGGGGAAGGGGGGGGGGGGAGCGTTGGCGGGCTCACTCGCAAACCCTCTTCCCTCGCTGCAGTATTACGTGCGCATACAAGCGCGATATTCTCAACTGTTCAATATTATGTATTATACTGAGGGTGGAAATTATTTAATCAGAACGTACAATTACGATGTGTGATATTGTTAATTGCATATTTACTTTTGAGCTGTTAGCGAAAGCCATAACAACGTGTCACAATGGCTTGTTATTGACGGCCAGTCTGCACCGAATTTATTTGAGTAACTGGTCCGTAAAGGGGGTAGGGTGTCTAGTGTGCGTGTGTAGGTCGCCCTTAGTTATCTCACCGTCCAATTTTTCTCAGTTTTATCCAAAATAAAGTGAGCACTTTTGTGCTCTATATTTTTTTTATAACAAACTTGTATTTTCTACCCCTTCTACAATTACGTAACAAAATATTTCAGCACAGTGTATATAGCCTACGCAACGCTGAGAAATAGGACACAGCATAACAGTTGGAAAATAATTTAATTAAAAATCATTCCGTATAATTATTAAAATTTCATCAAAAGTACTACAACAAAATGTTTTAATGTAAGGACGTTTCTTTAGCATTTTCCTTGGTGTTATTCATGCGCCATTAATATTTTTGTATACAATTTTACAGCAAATTTTACAGGCATAATATTATACATCTCTAGAGATGATGGTATATCGCGAAAATGTTTTGTGCCAAGATAGCCTTGAAAACACTGACACAACGTAGCTGTCTGCAGACCAATACCAGGCATCCAATATTACAATATCGGGATTCTTATTGGCTCAGTCAAATAGGGCAACAGCTCCACGTACAAGCTAAAGCGAGTAATCTTCTGGTAATCTGGGCGTGTATTGAAATCCATCAAACAGTCAACTTTTCCCGCGATAAACCATTATCTCTATACATCTCATTTGACTGTAATAGTATATTACTTAATATTTAAAAAGTAAACTATGAAACCCACATTACGTAGCCCATATGACCACATAACTGGTTACACTTGCTTTACACACGTTAATATAGTTCCATAAGTGTTACATTAGCTCTAAATAAATTTTTTCCTTGTGAACAGCCACTTATGGATTGATTGATATGCTTAGACTTTTTAAACTAAACATAATAAACCGAGGGTGTAAAAGTCAAAAGTGCAAACTAGATGGTTGTATTTTAGCTGGATAATGTGTTTCGTGTTTGTTATACTTGTATGAAATAAAATCTGCTAGGAAAAGTAACTCCTTGTCTTCAAAACCTCACAAGGTCGACCTCTTGGTTTTCACCACTAAAACGGGTTTTCAAATATAACCTTACCACCTTCCGCTGTTTAACTTATAACTATTTGCATGATAATAGCAGAACTTGCTGTTAGTTAACAACCTTTCATCTGTTTGCAAGACGGGGTTAGATTCTTGTCATTTAGTGTGTTGAAGTTTCAATGAACAGTATATTTTCTGGATATGATCTTTGAAAGAACAAATCCAGTCATATTTTCTGGATGTTTGTCCTGTCATCTGTCGCCAGTCCCAGGGCGTTAAAATTCTAAAATATGTTTCTCTTTCTCTATAGCTAAGTATGCATAACCATATTCAACCTCCATACGAGTGTGTCCTTCAAGCAAAAAAATTAGTTAAAACCTTAAACAACAATAGTTAACCTGGAACGTTTCTCTCTAACAACAGAATGTCCAGATGGTGAGAGCATCAAGGCGACGTGTTCTATTCCTATGAATTAATGTGGATTTTGGTGTTTATTCAAAATAATATAATGTTCATAGTTGAGTACATAGTACTCGATACCTCTGAATAAAGAAAGAAAAAGTTATAAACGAATGTGTAGCTATCTAATTGTCGTAAAATGTTGGCACAGTGTCATCAACAACAGAATAAAAATGTGAACTTCATAGACTTTTTGCGACCTCGACCGTCTGCTTCTTTATGTCGGGCGCATTGTACTAATTACGTTTTACGGCTTATGCGTGCCTCGTGAAAGCGTGTTTTTATGTCATATTGCGGTGTTGTGATGACTTTCTGTTGTAAATTTTTCATTTGAGTTAGATGGAATGAGTAATTTGTATGCTGCAAGCATTTATACATGTTTTTAAGCTCTTTTCCTTGAAATATAGACCAAAATAAGCCTTGCTAGACTACCTATTTTTCAGCATTTAATTGTTCTGAGGAAAGTTAAGAAGATAAGTTTTTTGTCATTTCCGTTGGATCCAGTAAGGTAAATTATTTCAGTATTTGTTTTAATATCACGTCTCTTGTGAAAATACGTCCGTACAGCCAGCGTCTGATAGGCAGACTGCTACGAAACAAATATTCCAGGTTTTGGTTACATAATGTTATGAACCATGTAACCTTGGTTCAAACACAGCGCTCAGTAACCAGGCCACCCGGCCAGGAATTACAAAATATTAAACATAAGTTGCTGCAAACTGCAAAGCAGAATTCCCCACTCCAACAGCGGTACGAGTTGCCACACAGGGCGCGATAAAGGGGCGTGTCACGCTACCTGCGAGGTCTGTCTGCCCCATATCGTCGCCAGGACCACTTCACTACCAAGATGCACCACGACGTCCAGATCTACGACGTGCCGATCGCCGTGGACGTTTCCTTACATCAGCCTCGGCATCATTAACAAGGTGAGACTGTCATCGTCGTAACTTAATTAAGTGGCTCACAAGTAATCATAAATGTCTCTAACTATTCTTGCCTCCCTCCGTAAAGAACATCGTAAATGTAATGACATAGTTGTATATATTGTAAATTAAAGCCGTACCTGATATTTAGACTGCGAGTCTCATTTACATTGGCAAATTCTCAAATAATATAAATTATAATAAACTGTACGTTTTACGTAGATACTCCACCATCACTAGCAAGATAAAAAATGTAGTATAAGTTACCATAAACGTAACAATATATATCGTAAATTAGTGTATCGCAGATTTTAAATATTGCCACTTATATAAAATAAAATTATAATGGTTGCAACTGTATCTCAAACACAAAAATGTTGACTTTATAGCTCGGGAAAATGCATTACCGTATGTGTAATGTTTACATCAAAACACTGTTGCAACGTTGCGGACTGCACTAGTTTATCAGCTTGACATCAAAGAAGCCGACACGCTAGTTCTCTGTCACATCTGATACATCTCAATGCCCATTACTTCTAAACTATTTGTTTCCTACACATGGTTATCTGGCGAAATAATTTTGTATTTGTCTCCTTCATCTTCCCTATCAATTTGGGCATTGCATTTTTGAACATCCTGCATAGGAGAGTTAAAACATAGGTGTGAAGAAGTTGTCTCCCATACATCAAAGGTGACGATACTAAGTGTTTTAACGAAACAGTCACGTGTACAGATTGTACTAGACGTGTACACTAACTGCGCTAATAATTTCTCTGTTTGCAACGTAAAGTATTGTGTCTGTTGGTAAATAACTTCCCATAGGCCTACTGTTTAGAAAGGTTTTCTATCGTGCATTTTCTAGGTGTGAAAAGTTTCCTTAATGTTTCTCTTATGTATACGCACCATTACAACATCTCCAATAGAGTTTATCACCAATAATTTAATCTACGTCTGCAGTGTACTTCAAGCACTAGCATAGACGGCTCTGGACCAAAGACTTCGAAGTGATAACTCTACCAAGGAGGGTCATTTTAACACGGTGTTGAGCTTCCCAATTACAACGGCGTTCCTTGATTTGTTAGCCTGGTCTACATATCTGAGAATCAAGGAAGGAAAATGTCATTAGAGAGCTAGAACCGTCCTTACAAGTTCAGCTATGTCACTAGCTAAGAGGAAACAATAATCAAGTGCATAATACAAGCTAATTCAAAATTAGGTCATGGTTCGTTTGTTTTGAATGACTGTACTTTTTTGTTAAAATTTCGGAACCTGTGCAATAAAACAATGTGTTATTACCGCTAAAGTTTTTAACTGCTTTCTCTAATTTGTCTGCAAAATAACATTGTAGAAAATGTTTAGTTCTGGTTGAGGGTAAGTAAAACCACTTGGGAATATCGTAAATGAACGTATATTGTTTAATAGTGAATCATTAATCTGCAACGCAATATGTCATGAAACTACTGATGGACTGATGAAAGGTGTTCTGCACGAAGGCAGGTTTATAACCACGGAGGAAGCCAGTTGGTGAAAACCACAACGTCCTTCGAGGCCGAATAGGCGAGGTGATTCTGCGGTGTTTCGCCATTGCTTTCCACAATATGATGATGGACAACACATCGCTCAGACACGAATCCAGAGAGGCAACTGTAAATATTGACCTCCTCGGCCGGGAATCGAACCCGAGACCCGAGACCCAGAAGCACTAACCTCTGAGCTAAATGGTTAGACTACCAGTGGACTGAGTTTGATAAACGTGACTGGCAGAGTTTGCATTTAAAATACCAAAACATTCCTTACGAGTTGTTCTTAATAATAACTGTCGAAGCACTTTTGCTTGAACTCAGCATTTTTGCTATAACTTTGTCATTTTATAATAAGAACCACATCCATTTAAAATAGCAAACTCTTTAAAAATTTTAGCCAGCCAACGTTTTGGGTTAAAAAATTATTTTGCGAACCATTGTTGCCTTTGTTTATCGAAATACACGGTTTTTGTAGAATTTACCTCTTCTTGTTTAAACAAAATAAATCTTCCTGAAAACTTGCATTTTACTGAATTAAACTCTACATAATTGGCGTGGACATACATGGGAAATGCTTATACGGTTATCAATACCAAAACTTTCTTTTGGTTTTTTATGATAATCGTGTACAATCAATATCACAGATGCTTTAAATATTAAGATATTCGTGGTTGATATAAATGCAAAAATCATCACTTTCATTTCTCAACAAATACGATATATTTTTTTACAATGGAACTTTAAACGGTGACCAAATAATGTTATCGTGGAAAGTCTGTAGCAAAGTTCAGTGCAAGTTTATATCTGAGTTATAGTATATATATCCCGTTAGAACATTTTGAAGAACGGTTCTAGGATAAAGCCATTTTTTTTGCAATGAGGGCTTCGAAACAGTATTTTTTTTTTTAAATGAGTATGGTGTCTCAAGAATGACGTTTCGTCCGTGTATGAAGTGTGTTTTCTTTACGTACATTGGCACAATGGACTAATGGGAAATATCTTCGCGAAGAAGGATTTCCTTGTACATTTCATCGCTTTTGATTCGCGTGAAAGGTGGTGGCCTTGAGTAATATTACTCTTTATGACTTGTGGTTTGATATGCGTTGGTTTGTGATCCACTGTTCTCCGTGATTTTCTGTTGTTTTCGCAGTAAGTGACATTTACGAGTAACGTACGAGATGTAGTTGCGTTTTGCGTCCATTTAAGACATTCGAAAATTAAGGAATGTACTTTGCACTTATTAAAGGTATTTATTAAAGTTTCGATATTTTTTTTTTAAAATAGGGACAGTAGTCTTTATTGGCTGCCGGTACTATCTGGATTTTCCTACAACAGTATCTTCTGGAAAAGAAACTGAAATGATATTTCATTTACAGAATATAGTCTATTGTTACATCTTCAGAATGGATTGTTGTAGGAATATTCCAGATAGTACTCACAACCAAAATGAACTGTTGTCAGTAATTTAATAAAAGTATGATAACTACATAAATTCCTGTTATTCAGTGTTCTGGACTAGACAACGGTATGTCTGCAGATACACGAGAGGTAAAATTAAAATTTTTAACACAATACTTACAGTGCGCTAAACGAAGTGAATAAACAGGGCTTACAAACTTTGGAAGTCCTAAAATTTTAAGCTGCAAAACGGAAGTATCATGTGTATGTATTAATTCGGCTCTTTATATCAGCAGCATCTAAATATAAATAAAGTAGTAGATGATTAAATGCCCATATGCTAGTAGTAACTCGTGTATTCGATTCAGTGTGGTAAATTGTTAATATATGTGTTAGTTGATAACACTGCAGCTCACATTAAATGTGATATGTAAAATACCTAAAAACTGACATAGTGCAATTAACGTGTTACAATTGGTAAATCAATGAGACATTTAATGTTTTTATACTTGTTTGGGCTACACAACAAAATGTATAATGTATTATTTTTATACTGTATCGTGCTATCTCAAACTAACATTAGACTTTTTTTTAAATAACATACTGTTCTTATATTTGTGGTCATCAATTGCATAACTTGTATATTTTATTAGGAATATTAGGCTATGAAAATCTAAACCAGAACTTTATATAAAATATTAAAAATGCTTTCCAATGTTTCACGAGAATGACAGAAACTTTAATAACAAAATTACAAATGAAATTATTTATAACTACATTTCTGACCAATTATGAAAGAACGATTTTTCAACACTGGGAAAATATAAACCCACAGAAAATGCAAAACTGTTTGGGTAACAAAGAAATGTACAAGTACCGAATTAGTCTAATAAAAAACACGAACATAATTGCAGACAATAATCTTTACTGTCGAACAGCAAAATGAAATCTCAAATGTAAGAAAATGTGCTTATATGTCTGATGACTAAATTGGTAGTGACTTTTTCATACTTTCTGTTAACTACGCGTATCGAAAAAACTGACTCTTAGTTCGGATATCTAAATGCACAATTTAGTTACTGTTCGGAAACTGACAGTAACACGGGGAAGAAGCCAATTACATCGTGTAATGGGTTACAATTAACACATTTTCACAACAAATTGATTTTAATTACTTGCAGACTTAATTGTTTGTAAACGATAGGATGCATAATAATATCTTACTATCATTATAATATACCTTAAGGTTTTGCAATGATAGAAAAGTACTGATGTAGGTACCATAGAACAAACAAATCAATTTGTTAGTAGGTACTCAGGATTGTTCCAACAGCAATTCATGGAGAAAATCATTTACTTCGTTCTACAGAAGTAACTGTTACTCCTACACAACATTTTGTTGTTGGAACACTGCCGACTGTACAAACAACCTAATTGGAATTTGGTTTCTATTTTAACATAGCGATTGGGCTTAAAATTTTACGCGATACTGTCGACTTGATATCGTTAATGTTAACTAATAAAGTGGAAAAAATTCTTGGTTTATTATATCTTATGCCACATAACTAGAGCCCACGATTTTTCGCGAAAATAATTTTGCAACAGTTTGTTTAAATGCCTTATGTGCACATGTGCAGCCCTGTTTCGTGGTCAGTGATTGGCTGTTTGTAACTTTCAGCATCTAGGGTTCTACCCACAAATCACAGACGTGTTATGTCGCAGTAACCTTGTTCCTGTTGGCACAGTCAAATGAGCCACGTCTGTGCAGTAATACATTCTGCCAATAACCACAAGCACAGCTTCACATGTGCACATAAGGCATTATAACAAATTGTTGCAGATTTCTTTTCTTGAAAAATCGTGGCCTCTACACATAACTTGTTAGTAGGTTAGAATAAATAAAGATGTTTGTGTAATTCACTTCTGGTGCCCACGATAGCATTACTTTTTAGAGTTACTGATATTTGGTGAACAATATTTTGCACAAACTTGCTTCGATAACTTTGTCCCCAACGGCAGCTCTGCTTCAAGGTCAGTGATTAGATGATTTTAACTGACATATTTGGGGTTATACGGGTAAATAACAGACTCGTAATATCGCAGTAACCTTGGTGCCACTGGGAACAATCAAATGAGCTACGCCACTGCATAAAAGAACACTGCCAATAACCATGAAGCAGAACTTCAGACGTGAATTTAAGAGGGCGTGGTACTTAATTCAACTCTTAAAGCAAGCATTAATCTATTACTAACTGTAGGTTTATTGAAGCCAATTTGCGAAAATTAAACAATAGCAATCCTGAACGGATTTATTTGTTTGGACATACGCCATTGCGAAACAAATGACTGTCAAAAGAAAACTAAAGATAAGACAAAAGAACATATTTAGTTTTCTTTTGACAGTCATTTATTTCGCAATGGCGTATGTCCAAACAAATAAATCCAGTCATGGTCATGCACTCCCATTGCACAGTTCTTTCAAAGATCAATAGAAATCCTAGACAATAGATTTAGCCAAGGTTTTAAACAAAATTGCTTCCAGTCTTAAGAACTTCTGAGGCACAATCTCTGACGCCGGAACCTCGTGCATTTAACTGCGGCGCAAGGGATCACGCGGAACGAATAAGTAATTTTGATTAATATTTACTTATAAAATTGGCAAATACCATTATGTAGGATTGTCATTAAGTATTTTATCCATATTGGCTTCGAAAAAAGCGTAGAAATCAATTTATATTTTCAGCGTTTATTTATCTACGACGCACTCTTAAGGGCATGGGCCCGAGTTTTTCGCATTTAATGTCAGTTATTTAAAAAAAAATCGGTGCCGATATCATAAAATCGCTTCGCAACTTTGTTATGACTGATTTAAAAAGCATACTCTAATTTTGTCAAAAACAGAAGACTGCAAAATAGTTGCTAATTACTTGATTAACGAAATTTCCTATTAATTGATAAATTAGCTATACTCATCATACTGTTTGTCTCGAAAAATTACATTGCATAGTAAAACCAACTTGCAACAAAGTTACGAAGCAATTTTACGATATCGACTCTCGTATGCATTTTAAAAAAAATAATTCTCTCGTATGCCGAGAAACTCGGGCCCAAGCCCTTAAGGCATTGAAACACGTTTACGCACATTTTTATTTCACACGATTAACTGTAATCAATACCCTGATTATAAGTTATCCGATATACGGAAATTTTACAACTAGGGTTTGCGAACTTTTGTACTGAGATTGTTTTTGAACACCTCGTCTGTATAGCTAGGGACAGGAAATTTTCGCGAAAAGACTTTGCAACTACTTTGTGTCAATGTCTTGCCTGCACAACTTTAGCTGTGCTTCATGGTCAGTGATTGGATATTTTAAACTCTGAGCGTCTGTTCTGCACTCAACAAAATACGTGTTCTGAAGGGCACAGTCAAATGAAGCAATTCTCTGCCCAAATTCACACAACCAGCAATCATGAAGCGGAGATGCAAATGCGCACGCAAGGCTTTGACACAAAGTTGTACAAAAACCTTTTCGCGACAACCCTATGTATAGCCAATCACTAGGGACAATTTTTTTTTTTCGCGAAAATAATTTTGCCCAAGTTTCTTTCAGTGCCTTACGTGCACATCTGCAATTCGGCTTCATGGTTATTGGCAGCGTACCTGTGTGAAGAGCCGTATCTCATTTGGCAGAGCCAATTAGAAAAACTTTTCTTCAACACCGCACATCTGTGAATTGCCGGTAGAATCCCAAGGCTCACGGCAGTTAAAATATCCAATCACTGACCTCGAAGCAGAAGAGCTGATGTGAACGTAAGGCACAGAAACAAAGTGAAGCAAAATTCTTTTCGCGAAAAACAAGAGTCTCTAACAATCACTGGAGACATGAATATCCCCCGTCATTATTGGGATAAGGTGGAATCCACTTGCCTGCACTAACCGAAGGACGCTCCTCGACGTTATTGGCGTCACGTCTTCGTATCTTTGTATGCCCGGCGTACATGTTAGATAGCTGCCCTTGTTTTTCGCGTAAAGAATTTTCCCCCAGTTTGTTTCAGTGCACATTCTCTGTAGTCAGAGATTGGATGGTTTAACTGTCACGCAAATTACAGGCGCGTGGTATCGCAGCAACCTAACTGTGATTGGCGTAGTCAAATACGAGACGCCACTTCACGCAGACACGCTGCCAATATCCACGAAGCACAGCTGCAGATGTGGACGCAGGCACTGAAATAAACCGGGGAAAATTATTTTCGCTAAAAGTTCATGGTCTTATACTTTTACCTGCAAAGTAGAATGCTTTTGTTTACTTTTAGCTAGAAAATTTGGTTACGTTGCTCGATATTTACGTCAATGTTTGTAGAAGGACTGCACGTTTTTAAATATTATTTAACTTCATCATACAGACTGATAAATATTTTCTTAAAGTATTTAGGAAGAAGGAATCTTACATATGAACTAATTTAATTAGTTGTAAAGGCCTACCAGTAAAGGCACGACTATTTCGCATATTGATTCTAGGTCAGATTGAACGTCAACAGCGTATACTACACTGGAATTACTGTGATCGGTAGACCTGAAAAAAAAAACGCGTTCTCTTTTAGGCGCAAGCTAGAGTTCCAGCAACTATAGGTCTGCATCATGTTCATAATTGGCCGTTGACTTACTCGACACTTCCTGGGAGTAGTTGAGTCAATAATAAAACTGTAGCTGAGTACAGGCTCATTTCACTGTGTCAGCGAGCAGCTAATTGAACCATATTATTCATAAGTAGAGGCACGAGTATTTCGCGTATTCATCTGGCAACAGCCTAGACTTCTCAGTTATATACGTGTACCGGCTGAAGCCGAATATCTATTGGCTTCTAACAGTGCAAACGTGTAGCACGTGATATCCCCACGACTTGTTTCCTTATTTATAACTGGCTTGCAGTCGTCAAATGTGTGTTAAAACCGCTCTCGTCTAATCCCAGAAGGAGGAGTGAAATATACGTTATTGACGTTCAACCTGACCTAGAATTAATACGCGAAATAATCGTGCCTCTATTCATAAGGGAACCATGCACGCTATTTTATTTTTCTGAAATTAGTAGCAAATATATGAATTTAAAATTTAAATACTTTAATAACTTATATGTTCTAGTACGGAATCATGTTCTGCAATTTTGTCATGCATGCAATATGTAATTAATAGAGATGATGGTATATCGCGAAAATTTTTTGCCCCTACATAGCCTTGAAAACACTGGCACACTGTAGCTGTCTGCAGACCAATAATAGGCATGACATATTACATTAGCGGGATTCTTATTGGCTCAGTCAAATAGGGTAACGGCTCCAAGTACAAGCGAAAGCCGGTAATCTTTTGCTAAGCTGAACGTACGTTGAAACCCAGCAAACAGTCAAGTTTTCCCGCGATAAACCATCATCTCTAGTAATTAAAAGCAGGTGTTTATTATTATTGAACCTTCACAATGGTGCTTGTTTCTTTTATGCATAAAATGATTCAATTAACAGCTGTTGTTTGCAGGATTTCACATATGTTCTTGGAGGCTAGCCTGCAGGTCAGTGAAGCCGCAAATATTTCCGGTCTCTAGTGATTGGACAACAGGATTTTTGATACACATTGGACGACTACAAACCAGTAAGGAATAAGGAAACAAATCGTTTTAGAACTCACGTGGCACCCTCTTGTATGCTAAGAAGCCAATGAACACTCGACTGTGGCCGGTACGTGTATAGGACTGAGAAGTCTAAGCTGCTACCAGATGAATACGCGAAATAATGGACGGCTTGAAGTACACGCCCTCTGACGTCACACCGCAGGGGGGAGAGTACTGTGGGAAACAAAGCTTGTTTACAAACATGCTGATTTGTTGGTTGGTGATAGCATGAAACCAAACATTTTTGCACTCAAAGATTTGCACGCACGGGTATAAAATATTTGTTTCAATTTCATGGTTAAAATATGCAAATGCATAAGATCAATGTTTACATGAAAAATCGGCAAATTCCAAACAAATAATCAATTTTCTTGACACACATCTCATACACCTAAATGAAGGTTATGTTCGGTTGCGGTATCCACGGAGGTTTGAATTGTATCCCACGCCAGACTGAAGCTCCGCCTCTTTTCAAGTCGTCCATTGTGCCTCTATCTATCAGTAGAGATGGTGGAAAATCGGGAGAACGCTTTCTGCTAGCGTGTTCTGCAAATTGTGTAGCGTCCTACGTCATGTACTGTTGGCCGACGGATTATGTGTCACGGTCTAGTCGTTTACAGACGAATAACAGACGTCCAGAAGTAGTGCACCAGAGTTATCATTGGCCAAGTCAAATAAGGACTCGCCAGTAACGAAATAAAAGCGTCGGAAATGTTTATATAACATCTAAGTCAGTCAACTTTTCCCGCGATAACTCAACTTCTATTCTTATCAGTAGGGCCATTAACTTTTCGCGAAAATAATTTCGTCACAGTTTGTTTCAGCGCCTTACGTGCACATCTGCAATTTTTCTTCATAGTCAGTGATCGGTAGAGGCACGAGTATTTCGCGTATTCGTCTGGCAATAGCCTAGACTTCTCATATCTATACACACACTGGCCAAAGTCAAATATCCATCGGCTTCTAACCGTGACACGTATTACCACCACGACCTGTTTCCTTATTTATAACTGCCTTGCAGTCGTCAAAGATGTGTTAAAACAGGTGTTGTCTGAGCACAGAAGGAGGAGTGAAGTATAAATCTTTGACATTCAACCTGACCTAGAATCAATACATGAAATAATCGTGTTTCTATACTCTATCCAGTCTAAGGTTGCAGCAGAAATAATAATTGCTAACGAAATAAATCAAAGCATTTAATTTAATTTTGATTTCTCAGAATGTGAGTGTGCCTAATACAGTTTCCTTTCCCCCCCCCCCCCAATATTTGAAAAGAAATGTATGCTGTGCAAAAATTGTTTGGACATTCACTTACAAGAATTAGCTGCAATCTTAGAATGGATGGAGTATAGTGATTGGATTTTTATACTCTCACGTGTCTTTGAGTTATACCCGAAAATGACAGACGTCTTGTGTTGTAGCAACCTTATTCTGATTGGCACAGCCAAATGAGAGACGTCACTTCACAATGACGCTGTGCCAATAACCATGATCCAGAAATACAGATGTGCACGTACGGCACTGAAAAAAAATTTGGGTAATTTCCGCGAATATTCCATGGCCCTGCCTATCAGGCGCTCACACATTGACGGCCAACAGCAGACATCACATGAATACACAGTGACTTGGAATATAGTATGGTGTTAGATAAGAACGCTAAATTTCTAGGACTCTATTAATCAAGTGTCTAATTGGGATAACGGAGCAGCATTATTTGCTCTAACATCTGAAACCGTAAACACATATGCAAGGGTGAACTGGATTTCATTACCACCAGTGGCGGCTCGTGGGTTGTTGCCAGGTGGGGCTGCAGATAGTCGGAACTGTACACTCTTGATGAACGCGCCGCAGACCATGGAATATTTGCCGGCTACTAGATGTTTTGTGACCACTCAGTAGTAAGGGGCACCTGCACATCAGCGTGTCAGTGGCTGTAGAGTCAACCAGCGCACAACCCTGTACAGCTCTTGGCAACTGCAGTCCTACCTGGCTACAATCCACGAGCCGCCACTGATTACCGCATCAGTGCGCTGGCGTGTTGTTTTGTCGACGGTCAAGGGGCAGAATACTATACACCAGTGGCGTGGCGTGGCTGTGTTCCAAGGCGTGCGGTATTAGCAGCGACTATACGCTTTGAGCAGTTGTGTTGTTGCAGAGACCAAGGTGTATATATTATAAGTACCTTGCCTCTTGTACGCTACTGGCTGTGGAGTGTTCCTGACATATACATACTGTATAGTGGCTAGGCGTGGCTGTGCTCCAAGGCGTGCGGTATTAGCAGCGACTATACGCTTTGAGCAGTAGTGTTGTTGCAGAGATCAAGGTGTATATATTATAAGTACCTTGCCTCTTGTACGCTACTGGCTGTGGAGTGTTCCTGACATATACATACTGTATAGTGGCTAGGCGTGGCTGTGCTCCAAGGCGTGCGGTATTAGCAGCGACTATACGCTTGGAGCAGTTGTGTTGTTGCAGAGACCAAGGTGTATATATTATAAGTACCTTGCCTCTTGTACGCTACTGGCTGTGGAGTGTTCCTGACCAACAAGTCAAATGGTTCCTCAGACAACTCAGTGTTGTGTATAGTCACTGCTGGTCACCGCACACCTTGGAACACTCCACGCGACGCCCCTGCTATACACTGTAAAAAAAAAACTTCCTAAAATGTCAAGAAAGTAATTAACCTAAACGCCGTATGAGACAGTTACCATACTTCCGCCTTGTAAATATGCAAACTTTTACACTTGTTGTAATACAAGTCTGGTAACTTCAGTATACATTTGACTGTTTTCTAAAAACGTTTGGGATCGCTGCCATGGATATTTGGGAAACAATTCTACCATACCTACTTTCTTAGCACGTGTGGCAAATTTACAAACTATTTTTAGAGTGTACGGGCTAGGGCATTTCTGTGTAATGCCAATCTTGCGCTTCAACTGATCGGCGCTAGGAGCATATTAACGTGTCGTCACGTAGGAGAGAAAGCATTGTTGCCAATGAGCCCATATGCAGACAACGAAATTATTGTTTAACGGTAAACGGAGTAACCTATATTTTACAACTAAAGTATTAAATAATTTAAACATCTAATACACAAATACGAGTGCGTTGACTCACAGTATGTTATCTGTAGTGCGAATACAAGCGCCAATTATTGAGGTTATGTTCGTACGTTTGAATTGTTAGGTTACTCTACGCGTATAAGATCACACACGGAGTTACGGATGAACATTGGAGGGTAGTTACACGCCTATGCAGACAACGGAGCACAGCCTGGTTTAAATACACGAACACTGATGTCATTCGACGAGAAATGCCGCAGTGGAAGACCTGGCTCGATTCTGATTGGGTAGTGAGCAGAACCCACCCTCAAACACTACTGCATCTTCTTACCAGTGCACGAGAACTGAAGAAGATCCGCTTACCTTTATTCGCTGATGTGACGACGTGGCGAGGTTATCCATGCAGAGGAGCGCGCTCGGGCCACCCCCATGACACACGACTGCGACTACCCGGCGAGAGAGGAGAGACAGAGAGAGGGAGAGGGTGCGCGGGAGAGTAACGGAGAGAGAGAAGGCGCGAGCTACAGTACCGCTCGCGGCGGTGACTGGCCTGAACTAACAGGGGCGAGCGTCCAGCGCCTGGGTCCCGATAACTTTCACGCTCCTCGGAAATACTCGGGGGTATTCGTTCATCCTCGGTCATTGAGCCCTACACCTCCGCTCCTATCACAGTCTACTGTGACAATTAAGGCCATGATCCATCATTTGTACGGCTTTTATGGTAATTACTTTTTAATCCTAAGCGAGAGCAGATATCGAAAAGCGGCTGCATAGTTTCGTTATGAATTGTTAGTACTATACTATTTTTTCAAGGCAAAATACATCTTGGTGTTAGCAAATCATGTAACTAACAATATTGCCATTAATGAACTAACTTGAAAAATCTATAAATCCTTTCTGGCAAAATATCAGACTGCATAGTAAATAAAAATATATATTTAACTAAGCTTGGAAACAGCTTTGCGACATCTTCTCTCGTTCAGAAATGAAAATAATAATTATTATAAAAGCACTTTAAACGATACATAATAGCCTTATGAGGTTTCTACGATCCAAAACTTAATAATTAAGAACAACACTCAAGCAGTAAGCAGTGAATGGCCAACATACAGCCAATAGGAACACACTTTGAATATCGTATTTCTTGTGTAGTTAGATATACCGAAGGCTATGGTTGAAAACGTTTAGTAAAATAACTAGGAAATAACAATTGCGAAGTTTTTAGACAATGATCCGTAAATATTTACAGTTCAAAACTTGAATTACGAAGTAAATTACGTTCATTAAAAAAAATACAGTCTTAAATGTATTTGGTAGGTCAAGGCAAAATGGCGTTTATAGGGTGGATAACGAACGACGTCATGCGAATGCAGCTTTATTCCTATGATTGGTCAAACTTATAATTCCCACTATTAAACAGTAACAGTTGAGTTGTATTTGCAACGGTTTAAATCCGAGCGATGGGAAACAAATATAGTTCTACAGCTTAAGTCTTAATGCTTAAGTTTTTAAATTATTAAATTCCTTTAGTTTACATACGTCCAGCTAAGCTTAATTATACTACAGGTTAGGAAGATAAACGAATTTATCATGGACGAGTCTGGCAAGGGAAATATTTTGCTGCCATTTGCGCTAATGCTGGTTCAGGAGGCTACGAAATTTACCGATGTCGGCACCGAGGATTCACGAATGTGACGTCATTATAAATAAACCTTAACCACGGTCGTAGAAGTACAGGTCAGGACACTCGCCTATCTACCAATGTATTTTGCTTAACCCCCTTGTTGTTTGGGTGCAGTTTACGAAGTTACCGAGAGTGTTGTGCGTCTTTGGCGCTGTAGTCAGGGAGATTGGGCTCAAACTCCGTCCACTTTTTTTTCAGTGTTTACATTATTAAGTAAACAAAGATTGCTGGAGCCATGCTTTACTATTGTGAGCGAAGGAAGTTTTTATAAATTGATAAAAAATACGTTTTGATAAAGTGTTTATCTTTATAACGCAAACACTGGGAAAAAAAGTGGGAGGGAAGTGGGAGGAGTTTGAGCCCGACCGCCCTGATTGCAGCGCCAAAGACGTACAGCATTATCGGTAACTTGGTGAACTGAAGCCAAACAACCAAGAGGTCAAGTTTCCAGGCGAGTGTCTGGACCTGTTCTTCTACGGCCGTGATCTTAGCTGAGGTTTAGTCTACTAGAGGCTAGAAGTATTATTGCTAAAAGTTTGATCTTTGAAAGAACTGTGCAATGGGAGTTCATGACTGGATATATTTACTTGGACATACTCCATTGCGAAATAAATGACTGTTAAAAGGAAAACTAAAAATAATACAAGAAAACATAAAAAAAAGAGTATGCTTTAGTCATCAGGATACATACACAACAAGAAATTCCAAAACTGGAATCTGGTCAGATAAAAACAATGAACAAACAGAAAATAAAAGAAATAACAAGAACATAAAAATAGCTAAGTTGACAAGCGACACAACGATGAGACGAGACAAAAACACAAACCGTCTCATCGTTGTGTCGCTTGTCAACTTAGCTAATTTTATATTCTTGTTATTTCTTTTATTTTCTGTTTGTTCATTGTTTTTATGTGACCAGATTCCAGTTTTGGAATTTCTTGTTGTGTATGTATCCTGATGGCTAAAGCATACTCTGCTTTTTTATGTTTTCTTGTATTATTTTTAGTTTTCCTTTTAACAGGCATTTATTTCGCAATGGAGTATGTCCAAGTAAATAAATCCAGTCTGCTAAAAGTTTGTTACATGGAAAATTTCTGCCGCTTGAGCACTGCTATCGATGATGGGTGCAAACAGACCGGTCACAGAGCTTTCCTCAATTTTAAGTTTCATAACGTTGATAATTTAAAACGAGAAATTAGTTTATTTTCACTTGAAAATTAAGGTAAATGACTTCTGTAATTTCCAAGCCTATTTAAATGAGATTTTACAATTGTTTCGTATTTTTCTGATCCCTTAGCGAAAGCAGCGAAACGAGTAGCAAGAATTTTCCGTTGCCAAACCAATAATATTGTGTTCCCTAACCTGCAGTAGAATTCACCTTAGTTTAGGTTCTTTTCAAATGTAAAAAAATACTGTACGCTGACTAGAAGGACGATTTTGTTACTTATTAATCTACAATATAATGTGGAGCTGCCTGTAAGCTCAGTCGCCGAGGGTAGTCGAATGCTCCCGAGTACTTCCGAAGAGCAGGGAAGTTATCGGGAACCAGACGTTCGTGGGGTCGCGCCGGCCTGGAGACGGCGAGGGTGCAGCGTTGGCGTGATCTGCGCATGCGCGCGGGCGACTTCCTGGCCGGGTTACCGGCCCCCCGCACATCCCATCCTATTCTCTCCCTACCTCCCTTTCAGTCCCTCTCCAGCGACGCATTCCGGCAACGTAAACAGGCGTCGCCCGCGTTTTCCCCGCTGCATACTTCCGTAACTACGTCAGCACTTTACAAACACATACTGTACTTCCATTATATTCATACTTACTAAATAGATGCAAGAATCCGGCTTTGTTATTACACTGGTGTTTATCAGTATGAAGCGAAATCGACACAGCCTGTGCAATTCGTGGGTGTTAAGGGAACCCTCTTAAAAACACAATTTTTTTTGCTTCGAAATGTTATTTTGAATTTATTACAAATTTTAGAAACGATTTATAACAAGAGTGGCAATTATTACTGTGCCAGAATTTCGGAACGTCAAACACAAAAACACACCTTCATTCAACTCTAGCTCCCTATATACTATATATATATATATATATATATATATATATGTGTGTGTGTGTGTGTGTGTGTGTGTATATATGTATAATGTAACTTAATAGACTAAACTATCTTTCGTCTGCAATATTACAGTTAGAAACAAACCCCACTCCAAAAATCACACCTGAAAACTACTGAGGTTCGTTGCATGAACATAGTTGTTTTAAATAACCCTAGACTAGGGCCAATTTATGAGAATGTGAGTCCCGGACTAACATAAATTGGAGATGCACTCCCCACCCTCCCGTTTTTTTTCGTTTTAGATACGGTGATAATTTGTAAGGTTTGACATATTTATGTTTGTATTGGCATGTAGTTACTAATATAAACATTACATTTACAAGTACCACAGTAAATGCATTCAGTTCGCACTTGTATATTAGAGATAAATACGCGAGCAAAGCAAACGTAATATAAATTACTTAAATGCAGTTCTTACAGAACTAAATGAATACTTCGTCCTGTCATGTCGCATATAATGAAACGTCATTTCATTTCCATTATTAATAATTCATATTTTTAATTTTAAAAATGAGGTTCCCTGGAATGTTTGGCCTGGGGCGAAGCCCCTCCTCTCCCTCCCTAGACGCGTCCTTCACCGATTTAAATTAGGGTAATTTTACTGGGACACAGGCCAATAACGAATATTTCATAGACTATAGTACAGCGTACTTGGCCGTAGACTAAATGGTGTAGACCGACAGACCGGAGGTGAGAGTAAATACAAATACCAGTATACCAAACACTGTGTTGTAAGAATGCCTAACTTGTGCTGCTTTAGAAACTGTATAACTTACAGTACAAAAATGCCAGTGGTTGTGTCAAAAACAAGTCCAACTGGCATAATTTATGTGTAGTGGCCTTTGCAAAGGTAACTGAAACCACTAAAACGCCCTCGAAACATGAAACGTAATTAGCATAGGAGAAATGCCGTACTGACCTGAGCATGTGTTTAAGTTTGTAAACGTATTATAACTCTTGAAAATCACTGGACTCTTGCTTGTTTAAAAAGCATTTGTAATAAGTTCAGATTGCCTTTTAAATAGACGAAAAATTTGCCTTGAACTCAGGCCTTTAATAGCATCTTTTTCTTGAATAGATTTTTATATTTCCCACTCTGCAAAAAATGCTGGAAGTACACGATATTACTAAATGGACACGGAAAGGAATAATTCGCGAATTCAACTATCTTCAGGCTAGAATCCAATTTATTGTGTATGCTTAGGGCCCAACCATCTGTCCACTAGCTGCTACTCACTGGGACAGCAGACAACAGACGAATAGACGTGACTTGAGTATACATGGGACAAGGGATTGTAACGGGGAACTTGCGAAATATTACTTTCCTAAGAAAATAGAGACCTAAAAATTGGCAGGTTTACTGACCTCTTGGCCAGCCTACAAGCATATCTGTGTACTCGAGCAGAGAGCAGCTGTTCATTAGCTGCTCTATGTCACGATGAAACAACTCAACTTGGCCTACATTTACTTGACTCATTATTATTGTCTCAACGCTCTCCAGGAGGAATCAAATAAAGCATTTTCCAATTGAGAAACAGACAAGAATTTATATTTATTTGATTTATAGCTCGTGTCCTAAATAATGCACGAATTTTTCGGGTTCCCTGAATACAGATAACTAAACAAGTTTAAATGTTTACTGTCGTATTACTATCGTACATGAGTATTAAGTGATATATTATGTACGTACTCTTTTGGTATTCTAGGTCAGGTCGAACGAAAATAACGAATACTTGGCTATCAGTAGAGAAGGTGATTTATCGCGGGAAAAATTGACTGTTTGCTAGGCTTCAGTGTACAGTATTCTTTTCCGACGCTTTTATTTCGTTACTGGCGAGTCCGTATTTGATAGGGTCAGTGGTAATTCTTGTGCGCTACAACTGGACGTCTGTGATTCGTCTGTAAACAGCTAGACCGTGCTACATAACCGTCGGCCAACAATACATACACAGGACGCTTCACTGATATGCAGCATACGTTGGCAGAAAACATTCTAGAGAATTTTCACTATCTCTACCACATCTGTGATTTGACTGCTGATTTATTCTCACACCTTTGACAACTGCAAGCCAGTGATGAAGAAGTAAATGATTCCTGTGGATATCACGCGCTGCGAACTTGTATGGTTATGGTTGGAAGGCTTTTATATAAAAGGAACCCAGAAACAATTTTGATTGAATTATGTAGACCAAGTACATAACAAACATTTAAATTTTGCTTATATAAATAGAACCAAGCGCCATGTGCTCTGTGCTACATTCTGAAATGCTCCGAGACAACCACCACGCAATCATTTTAACTTCGCAAGCAGGTTTCTTATTTAAAGCATTTGATGCTTGGTAACTTTTATATTCAAGCCGACCAGTTGACTATGGCCAGTGCGTGTTTAGAACAGAGAAGTCTAGGTTGCAGCGGTATATTCATGCATCTATGGCTTGCAGTACTGTGTCGACGGAGAAAACCAAGAGTGAAACAAGTACAGTCCTGTTTGGTTGTCGGTATTATCTGGACTGTTCATACAACAATCTGTCCTAACAGTACGTGTTGTGATAGGAGGATTTTCTTTGCTCATTCTACGGGACGAATAGTTGTATGATTCAAATATTATCGTGAACCAAATAGGGCAGTTGTTCCCATTTTAACAGACGTAAGGTTGCTACCGCATCCGCTTCATGGTTATTGGCAGCGTGTCTATGTATTTCATTTGACTGAGCCAATTACAATAAGGTTCCTGCAACAACATACATCGGTGATTTACTGGTTTAATTCCACGGCTCGTGAGAGTTAAAATATCCAATCACTGCCTACGAAGCAGAACTGCAGATGTGCACGTACGGCACCGAAACAAAGTCAGGCAAAATTCTTTTCGCGAAAAAAAGGGTCCCTAAGTATTACGTACACATCCTACGCTCATATTGCTACAGAAGGAGATAGGTGTTATTGTTGTAATAGCTGCAGTTTGTAGGTGTTTTTTTACGTATTATTTTTTTTTTTTGCAATATAAGGATTATAATATATTTGGTTTTGTTATGTTTATACCTGTTAAATTGAAGATAACAGAAAGTGCTTTTGGGTAGGAAATTGTTGGTCTGTAGCGATATTTATATAAAAAAAGATGGAAGCGTGTTATTTCAGATCTAGTGCGGTTCTTCAGTAACAGTTTCTGACCATGGAAGATTTCTTTTCTTTTAATTTGTACTTAACAGATCACACGCTTACTTCTGTTACTACGATCATATATCCTAATAGTTCTAAACTTCCGCAATAAGGTACAGCATTCGCGGTCAAAACAGATTGGTGAAAAACTTCATTGTTGTGGGTTAAGCCTCTACAATAAAAAAGCGGTAAAATATAATTGGATGCAACTTGCCCTTGTGAAACATAGAAAATAGCGCAACGACATTAGCAGTTCTAACCTGGACTTCGCCCACAAACCTGATTTTTTAAAAATGGCTTTTGAGTGGCGAAAAGACAAACGGAGAGGCAATAGGTGTTGACAGGACTCCCAACCAGGAGATGGGGACAGTTTGCGAGCGAACTGTTATCAGGATGGCACACGTCACCTTGGATGGGTATTTTTTCCGTTCATCCTTTTATTTTATGTATTTATTTTATTTAATTAGTTGATACACTACAAGACTCAGCTCTTGGCCGGTTTACAACTTGAAGTGTTTAAATTTATACATAATGTTAAACAAAGTTAACCTAATGCAAAATATAAATAAAAATTAAACCTAATACAATGTATTTTAGAGAACTTACCCTACTGAAATGTCCACACACATTTAATTTTTATACTAATTCAAGCACAGGCTCTTAATTTTATCGTAGTAAATATTTGAATATTAAGAAAACAAATTTATCCAAAGAAAACTTTGACGTTGTTACAGTTACTATTATTTTATAATTTCGTACAAGTAGTCAATATGGCTACGCCAAAAATGAAAACGAAAAATGTCTAACCAAAAAATCTTACTTTTTCTGTTGTCATTCATGTCATTATGTTTTGTTGCTCCACCAACAACTTAACCAAACTATTTTTCCTGTAATGTTTGATTTACATCTTCTGCTTGAGGGACTCTGGAAGCTCGCTTCAATCCTTGTTCAACTTATTTCCAATTTGTTTTTAACCTTTCCCTCCCTGAGGCAAATTCCAAAACTTTTAAAGACATACTAAAATATTAAAATTGAATGTAACGATATGAACACGATCTTGTAATTTTTAACTTTTTACAGTGGTTACATTTCGTCGATGCTAAAATTACAGAGTATGTAGCGTGTTTCAAGACATGATTATAGCAAATCAGTCTGTAGGTTATAAAAATAAGGTATTTTTTAATTCCAAAATGATTCTATAAATACGTAGCTCAAACTAGCTTTGTAATTCCGAAGTGGCTGCAAATATGCGAGTTCAGACGCGGCAGTAGTTGAGCACAAGATATTTTATGTAACTCTTATAGGCTCTGACACTATTATAACATTGTTCATAACTCCATCGATAGTAAACGATTTTATTCGATAAAAAAAGTACAATACGAAAGAACATTATCACTCAAACATTTTATTTTGCGTA
Source organism: Medauroidea extradentata (assembly GCA_003012365.1). NCBI lineage: Eukaryota > Metazoa > Arthropoda > Insecta > Phasmatodea > Phasmatidae > Medauroidea > Medauroidea extradentata. Next base: position 18,888 of record PNEQ01060423.1, on the reverse strand, counting down.
AATCAATTTCCACACACAAAAACAAAACGAGACTAAAATAAACGTAATTTTATCAAACTCAAGTTATTGAGTCAGTTTTAAGGTTTGTAAATGAATTCCTACATCCCTAACTCATATTACGGCGGTGCTAGTTAATTATCTCCGCGAGAAATGTAAATGAAAACTCTCTCTCAAAATTAGTTTTATTTTTTGGCCTAGCTAATAGATTCATCCTTGGTTGTGTTACTTCCAGGGAATTTAAAATCCCGAAAATTAAATAGCTACTACACATATAACAATTCGCTGCAGAACGTTCGGGAAACAGTAGAAAACATAAATCAGGATAGCTAAAATATTGAATCGAAACCGGGACCTTCTGGCACTTGGTAACTTTATATATATGCACACATACACACAGTTTGAAATGTAAATCGCGCAAAAGCTCGTGGATACAGGTAGCTAGACCTAAATCAGGAATAATGAGTATAGGAACCACGCCTATATTGTCAATAGTATGGGTGTAATACCACAGTGAAAGTTGTGGTAATGAACTTGTTAAGTGATGATAATTCAACAACCACTATAACTGGAACGCTGACCTTCTGACACTTGGTAACATTATATACAGGATGTTTCTAAATTCGACCGTCAAACTTCGGCAGCTAATACCTAATGAAAAATAAAGCAAAAAACACATAGGACACCTAGTTCTAAACCGAATAGTACGGGAGCAATGAGCCCTTTAAAATTGAAATTAGAAACAGTTCTTTCTCGAAAAATCGGAAACCATATGCGATGAAATGACAAAACCCAGAACAGTGTTTTATGTTATAAAGATCTGTAATCCCACAGCTAATGCTCGTTCTAGCATTCCGCCCTTATGCAAATCACAGGGGTGACCACCCTTGTAGGTCGTCAAACTTTTGCACTGTCTAGATATGGAAGTATTTGAGGACGAATACTTGGCGAGCATTACATGCATAACAAAAAATGTCCTCTTGTTGCAAGTGTGTAGGAGACACCATTTTCGTTCACAACGATCATCAAGACCGTATGCTATGTGCGGCGGTACAGTGCATTATGGCATTCGTCTGCCACGTTGAAGTGACACGAAATCTACCAACATATGACAAACAATTACGACAGAGTATTTGATCTTGTAATGTTTGATTTAACCGTAGTGAAGACGTGTTATCCTGAGGTATGGTTTACTTGATTTTATAAACATTAGGAAATGTGTCAGGATTTTACTACGTATGTGACAAACAAATAAAACCTCTTATAAACATGACAACGACCATCGTTTTTAAGAGGGGGTTATCAAGAGCACCTTAGTATTTAAGTGTAGTTAAACAATGTTGAATGTCCTAAAGAAACCTGTTGTGTGTTTAAGACCCGGCTGGTAGGCAACTGGTACAACACCCATGAAATGATGGTTTGTGTATGTCAACAGGACAAGGTTCCAGAGAGTGGTATTAAACATTTCTGTTGATAAATGCCGTAAAGTGGGTGAATATGGCAACAAATCCAGTACACCAACAAAATGATATGACAATTCCTATTATTTTGCGTTAACAACATTTCTGACTACCGTACACGATACATAAGAGTCACGATCAGTACTTTCGTCAACGATTCAAACCGAAATGGTGCAGTGATTAAACACTTGCCTCGTATTCGGGAGAACCTGTGTTCGATCCCCGGCTCCGGCCATCCTGATTTCGGTTTTCAATGTTTTTCCTAAATCACTACCAGGGGCATTATGGAATTGTTTATTAATACGGGTCCTGGAAGAGTCCTTTCACTCGCGTACCTCTACCAAGTCCTTGTGCTGTTAGTGGCCACGTAAATATCAAATGAATAAATTAATAAAACAATTTAAAATTTCTGACAGTTTCATGCAGCTTCCATATACTTACATTTTTGCTTAATGTGTTAGAAAATTTTGAAATAGAAAAATAGTACTAGTAATAGAAACCACTGGAGTAGTTTACGTCATGAGTTATCGTTAAGTAAAACGTCCTTCCGTTAAGCTGCAGTAATAGATAACGAGGCTTTTGCTGTTTAAAAAAATCAGATACATTGTTAAAACTGTTAAGCACATAGATGATTCGCCAATTTTAAGAAACACACTAAAAATGCGTGGCTTAACTTTAGGCTTTTTTTTTTGCCACATGAGTCGTGCAGCAAAGGTACTTTCGTTACGACCGAAAATGTTAACATACGTAGCAATGTAATGGCGACCGGCACCAATTTGTTTTCGGCCGAAATAAAAAAAAAGTTTCCGAGAACTCTAGAATAATTTCCCGTTCTCCTCGGCGGCTCGAGTGATCAGAGGGTTTGTCGGGAAGGGTTGAGGGGGGAATTTAATTTCCCTAGTGCGGTGGTGGCAGACCCTAACTTGCCTCAGGGGATCAGTCAAACTGCCAGTTGCAAGCCGCGCCCGCCGTCAAGCTAGGAATAACACTGCATTGACGAGCAGCTAGCTGGAGGGTACGTGAGACGAGCGGCAGGAGTCTGTTAGGGCTGGGTTTGAGGTTCTCCTGACTAGAGCCCGTGTGTTTGTGTTGAGAAGGTAAAATAAGAGTAGGGCAAACAAGATGAAGTGCGTGGAGCTGCTGGTGACAGCTACATGTTATAAAACTTCACGTTGAGGTACAAAGTAAACATACAACTACACAGTGTCCAGACGTTCCCAGGTCTCTTCACAGAATCGTAACCAAACTGTGAAGAAAGGGTAAAACACAAGTGTTGAGGCCTCGCTCTCTAGTTTTGCAGTGGTTTAGAAAACATTTTTTTAACGCAAATTAATACATGTATCAAAATTTATTCTTAAAGTTTTAAAACTTATTTGACATCGTTTGCTTCTGAATTTTTCTGTTGCAATACACCAAACGGTTTTTAGATTTTTGCCCCTGAAATATCACATATTTGTTTTGCCATATAAACCAAAATTAGGCAAAATAATATTTTTGTTAGCAAAAGGTACATTATTAAAAAAACGCTCTGTTAAAAATCGTGTATCGTATGATTGTACACAGTCTCAAATTTTTTCAAAGCATTTGGTTAAAAAAATTTGAGTTGTTTGCAGTTGTTTGAAATAAATTAAAGAACATGGCTTTAAGCCTGTTGGACGCAAGAACCTTCCATGCACATGAAACTGAGTATGAAAGCTGTTCAGCCAACCTATTATCAAGTCATGATACTAGGATAACTATCAGCGCTAACAGGTAAAAAATACTAACAGATAATGTAGTGCAAAGTCTATTACATACTAAATATTTAATGTACATTAAAATGAGCATCGAATGTGTACTAAAAAGGGATCACTAGCTAGCATACTAGGAATATACGGTACTAGGAAAACATTAATGAGAAGAAGTCGTCAGCACTAGTGCAAAGTCTAGTAAGTCTTTCTTGTACATACAAATTATCATCGAAGGTGTGGAAAACTAGCCATCATAGTAGTTACCATGCAAGGAGTATGTAAACTTAAAGGAAATACAGGGAACTCAATGCTACGAGATGGTTACAATATTCGCCATCTTTATGCACTAGCGCGCCTGTGTAGCGAACGGCGATTGTGGGGAATATGATCGTAAAATGCGCATCGTTATAGTTTTCATACACTTCGATGAGGATTCCGGACGCACGCTTTGTTTATATTTTGACGAGTTGTCCTTACAATGAAAATCAATCAATGCCCTAAATGAGTAAAACAATTAATAAAGCCTTGAATTACATACGTAAAGTGAAAGGTGATGAGTGATATTTGTATGAATTAGCTTACATGTTAAGGTAATGTCGTTTGCTATTAATTCTTGGCGACCGACGAAAATTTAGTTCATTGTGCTGGAATAAATTATACCTGTTCTTTGGAAAAATCTTACTTTATGCAGTAATGTTGACAGCAAACACAACAAATATCATAATGTTTGCAACCGTCTAATGTACAACTTAAGCCATATACAAAGTCATATACAGTCAGCGTTGTACTGTTTTTGTGCAGCCGAATGGAATAGGTGCATTCACAAATTATAATAAGCAGAGTCAGAATAGTATAATTTTATTTATTTAAAGTTACATCAAACTAAATCACTAACTATATTAACACTACACCTAGAGATGATGGTTTATCGCGGGAAAAGTTGACTGTTTGATGGATTTCAATACACGCCCAGCTTACCAGAATATTACTGGCTTTAGCTTGTACGTGGAGCTGTTGCCCTATTTGACTGAGCCAATAAGAATCCCGATATTGTAATATTGGATGCCTGGTATTGGTCTGCAGACAGCTACGTTGTGTCAGTGTTTTCAAGGCTATCTTGGCACAAAACATTTTCGCGATATACCATCATCTCTAACTATACCTTTACTAACATGTTATGTCTCTGATATACCCGACAAAGCTCACAATATTTGAGTGTCTCAATTTAACGATAACAACATGTTGCAGCAACACATATATCATTAACTAAAATGAAGGTAAGCAACATTTCCAATTTTATGAAACAAAAACTTGCAGAAACTATAAATGTTAATATAGAGCGTCCCAACCTTAGATTGCAGTACAGAGCTTATGGCGCGCGCTGTTGCCAGACCGCAGCCACGTTACGAATTCGGGAGATGCACTACTTCAAAAGTTTGAGCTTTAAATATTATATTCTTTTTTATTCTAGTTGATATTACAATTTGTATAACATCACGATTCAAAATATGTAATTAATGACGTTTTATATTACTTTTAAATATGAAACCATTCACTGCAATAACTGTAACGGGCACTTCATTAAAAAATAATTATCACATATATTTTAATCCTTATAGCTACCTCTGACGAAACGAAAGATTTCTTCCGTTTTAGTAGCACCTGTCTGAAGACAAAAAAGTGGTTGGAATAGTTGATGATTATGAAATTGATCATAAAACCCAATGTTGTATGGGCACTGAAAAATGTCTCTTTTTTCGGCACTTTTATTATCTGCAGAGAATACATTTAATGTTGGAGAGGGTGGTGTTATTTATTTATTTGGACGTTTTTACATGCTCTCTAACAGATCAAGGCCTTGGTCGAGGTACACGGGGGAAAGGGTGAATGAGTCAGCCATGGTCTTTGTTAAGGGCGTGATTTACAGCAAAATTTCTTCACTGTGTATTTTTTATTTGTGCCAGATTTTATTTTCTTATTTTAGACACAAAAGTGACTAAATTTGGCTCTTATGAAATTATTTATCTCTCATAGTTTTCGTGTAATGGCTTCTTAAAATAAAAATCTACATGTCTCCGTTTTAAGGCCAACACTAAAACCAACTGACACACCAAACTGAGGAAATTCACAGTGGATAAAGACGTCGCAGGCTACAATGCCACGTAAATAAAAATAAAGAATTCATTTTTTATTTAAAAAATGATAAAATTGAAAATACAAATTTAAAAAATGAAATAAATTTTTTAGAAATTCAAAAAATATTTTATTTTGTGATTCTACATAGCTGAATTTGTAGCCTATAACATCGTTATTCACTGTGAATCTTTTCACTTCGGTAATTGAGTTGGTTTTTAGCGGTGTTCTTAAAACGGAAACATGCAAATTTTGGCTTTAACGAGCCATTATGCAAAAGCTATGCGAGAAAAAAATTTTTTTGTAAGAGCAAAATTTAGTCACATGTTGTGTCTAAAACAAGAAAAAATAACTGGTACAAATATTAAATTAAAATGGTGATGATAATTGCGGTACACTGCATTCACGTGGAGTGATTTCGGAAAACCCAGGAAAACCGAAATCAGGATGGTCGAACCCAGACCCTCCCGAATTCGAGGCGAGTGTCTCACCACTTCTGCACCACGCTCGGTCATCAAATAAGGGAGAGTATATTAATGTTCAGCCGTGACGTCAACTTAGGCGTATTACTCACTTCCACTGCTTCTTTAATAATTATATCTTAAGCCTAAACGAGAGCATACATAACACAATATGTTTACCAGTATTGTTTAAATTTGTTTTAAAATATATTATGTAGTTTTTCAATACTTTAACATAGAGTTGAAGGTAATTACGAATTTTCGCCAGTCAAAAACTTACCGAAACCAGATAAATTTTTTGTTAAGCAAACAAATTAGACGACGTAGAAAAACTTTATAAACAAATTGTATGAAAGTTTAGTATTATATATGCTCTAATTTAGGATTTTTAATAGTTACCACACATGCAGTAGAAATGAAGGACCAGAGCCTTACATTTGTTTACGGGAATTATTTATTGTTCGTCTTTACTTTATGACTTCAATTTTTCATGTTAGTTAGATGTACTGTGTTGCTATTGTTTCTTCCCATTAGCTTAAGAGTGCGGTTCGCAACAGTTTTCAACGTCGTTTCTAATTTCTATATTTGTACCAGATAGTATTTTTCTCATTTTAGACATAAATTGTGACTATATCTTCCGCTTCGAAAATTGTTGTATCTCTCATAGTTTTCGCGTAATGAGTCGTAAACGTCAAAATTTGCACTTTACGGTTTTTATGTACGCCACTAAAACCAACTGACTTACCAAACCAAAAAAATGCATAGTGTATAACAATGTTGTAGGCTATGAAATTACACATATAAAAACAAAAAGTAAAATAATTTTGTTTTTATATATGTCCAGATATATTGAATTATACACCACAAAAAAGTGGATACGATTTTGCTTTTGATTCGTAAGTTTTGATGTGCTAGGCCTATATTTAAGGATGCATGAAAACAGTACCAAGTTCAAAATATTAGTTTTTTTAATTTTTCCAACCCCTAAAAAAATGGTGTAAATAATGAACCAACTATATCACTCGATGTCGAAATTTAGCTGTATTTTGTTACATTCTGCTTAAATGAATATTGCATTTTAAGTTATTTAACATAACCATTTTATTCAACATCTCAGTATTCAAGACATTAACCAGCCATGTTAGAAAATTATACTGAGTTTCTTGTAACCAATAAACAATTTGCCGGTTAGTGCATCATAATGGCACTATAAATGACCCGATGTTATTTTGGAACAAGTGCTGGAAATATGTTATCCTTACCTGTCGCAACAACCTATTGCTGTAATGCAAGTACTACTAATTTGCTACTACAACAACTTTAATTGCATTTCAGTGACAGTTATAAGGTAGTTATGGATAAGACATCGCACACTACTCGTTTTTTAGCATTACACGGTTTATCACATCATCATACTGTACTTCTACCGTCGAATTGTTTGCTCTGTTCCAGATTATTAATTCCATTAATTCCAATTTTCAAATTTTCATAAACTGTTGCATTAAGCATGGTATAGGCGGTTCAGAATAAATAAAGTGAGCACTCAAAAAAGCTCTGTTAAATTTATCTTTGCAGCAAATTCGTATCTTTCCGCGCGCAACGTCTCAACGACGGGAAATGTCTAACCTATCTGGACACGTCACTTAACGCTTGCGCGTTTAAGATAAATTGTGTAGTCGATAGGAACCTTAATAGTTTGACAAAAAAACGTTTATTAATTATGTAAAACATAGTTATGTCACATTTAGTTCATTTTATTTCAGTACTGCTGTATTTAAATAGGAAAATACACGGAACTATTTACTGCAATACGCTGCCAACCATACAAGCAGTAAGGTAACTATTGTTAACGTTGTTTCATATGCAGTAAAGGCTAGTGACTTTTTTTAAAGGTTAAATCTTTAGTGCTCACTTTATTCCGAACGACCTATAAATGTAGATGCCGTTTGTGTTTTTAATAAATTCTTTACTGCTTATCCGTAGTAAATAACCAATTAAAGTGACACTGCTACTTTATATTTTGCTGTTAAAGTTTTTACATCATCCTAATTTCCATACATAGAGGTGAAACAATAGCTCATATCTCTGTGCTATGTCTGTCGTCGAGACCTGCAGTACCCAAAAGGATAGTACGCCAACTTGAACAATTCACACCAAAGTACGTATAAGTTTAAAAGGGTAGTTCCTTATTTGCCGTGAAGCTTTATACAGAAAGCTTCTCAAGTCTTGCAGAACTTATTATGAAATTAAACGGTCTTTGAATTCCGCGTCTTAATGCGTCGGAATAACTCTTATAAGAAAAGTAAAAGCATGCAACTATCCTTATTCAGTGTTGTGTGTTCATACTGCACAATGATATTCAACATTTAAATATGAATAAAGCTTGTGTTACTAACTCAGATAATTGAACGAACAACTTACGCTGTGGGATTTACATCTTTTAACTTTAAATAACTTTCACTCACAGCAAATAATGAATAAAATATTGCAAAAACGGCACTGAATATATTACACTTAACACTTACTATTATTTAAAGTAAAACAACGAATGTAAATAATTTTTTTTATAAAATTTAGAGGTACTAAGACACAGTTTTCTGTACTATTTGTCAGAATGTGCAAATATAAAAATGTTTAATTTACCGCGTGGCACCTATACCATAATAGCTAAGGGCGTGGTGTATATCAATCTTCAACGTTTTATTTTTATTTTGTATTTGTACCAGACATTTTATTTTGGATATCTATTTCTATTAAATTTTGCTCTTATGAATTTCATATCTCTCTTAATTTAAGCGTAATGACTCGTAAACGTCAAAATTTGCAATTTACGGTTTTATGTACGCCACTTAAAGTAACAGACATACCAATCTGAAAATATGTACAGCTGATAACAATTTTGTAGGTTAAGTTTCCTGTATAAAACGATAAGTAAAATGTTTTTGTATTAAAAAAATTGCTGTATTTTGAAATTATATAAACCAATCATTAATTCTTTTAAATAAAAAAATGGGTATTTTTGTTTTTATGCAGGAGACCTTGTAGCTTACAACACCGTTATTCATTATATTATTTTTAAAAATGATATGCCAATTTATGTTAGTGGCGTACATAAAACCGTAAAATGCTAGTTTTGATGTTTACTAGTCATTACGCAAAACCTAAGAGAGATACAAAAATGTCATAAGAGCAAACTTTAATCACAATTCATGTCTAAATTAAGAAAAAAAATATGTGGTACAAACGTTAAAATTAAAATATGACTGTAAAACTTGGTGCAGACAGTGCCGTTAAGGTGTGAAAATGGGATCCGTTATACCATATAATATTTCACCTATATTCTAAGTGGAAGGCTTCGCGGCAAGCTTGTACGAAACAAATCTAATTAGATATTTTTTAACGTTGTTTCTTTTCTTACGTCTATGAAATTATCGTTGTATTATACATGTTGCCCGTAAATTATGCATCCCACTTCAAGAGGAAATAACTGAAGTTTCAGAGGTAGTACCGGAAAACGGTTTTGTGTGTTGAACACCAGAATGTATACACTTTTGGTTTATGTCTACTTCTTGTGAACCATTAGAAGGACGATGATTATGGTACACGGAAAATAAATTCGTGTGGTGTGAGTGTGGGAAACAAAATCTCCAGCGATCGTATATAGCCGTTAACGGAGGCATATCAAAAGCTACAACCTACAAGGTAGTCACTGAATTAATGAAACTGAAAGTACGCTGCATAAAAAGGGATATGACAGGCCTCGGACATCTGCTGAAACTACAGCTGACGAAACCAATACGCCGTGCAAGTCAATAATTGCACATCTTACTCACAACTGTTCACCAGGTGATCCACAAGAGGTCAAGTTCCATGCTTAGAAATCGCAAACAGTGTAGGAACTGCTCCCAAATTATAAGCCAAACCGGCAACAGTTTACGAATGCAATCCTGCAGGGTATGGATTAAGATCAACAGTTTGTAAACAATGTCGTATTCTGTGATGCAGCAACATTCCATGAGCTTGGAAAAGTCAACAGACACAAATATCGTGTGTGGGGTCCGAAATCCCACATGCATTTGTTGATCCTAATCACTACAACCCATAGATGAATGTGTAACTTGCTCTTTTCAAAGACAATGTAGTCGGACTTAAATTTGTTCCCAGGAAACAGCAGTGTGGTCTACCAATTACCTTCACATCCGGGGGTCGCGGTGGTCGAGGGGTCAGACCTCTCGCCTCCCACCAAGGCGATCCGGGTTCGATTCCCGGCGGGGTCGGTCCCCGGATTTTCGCATGTGAGAATCGTGCCGGACGATGCCGCTGGTCCGCGGGTTTTCTCGGGGATCTCCCGTTTCCCCCGTCCATTCATTTCGGCGCTGCTCCATAAATCATGGCACCCCCAACAGCGCTAAAGACCTCGATGTTAAGCGCTGACTCACTCACCTTCGCATTCTTTAACTGTATGACTCACCAAAGTTGGATAATATACAGCCGTACGTAATCTTGTAATCTTCCAGCATGTTGGAGCACCCCCTCCCCGACAACTTATTGCTGGACGTGGGACGGGTTCCTCAACAAGATCCCTGGTGGTGGATTGGGCGTGATAGGCCCATTCCGTGGTCCCTTCAATCTCCAGACTCACATCACTTGATTCCTTTTTATATGGGGTTGTTTTGTAAAGGACAAGATGCATGCAACTACGATGCCCGATGTCCGGTAAATGACACGCTGGACATAAATTGCTGTCGCACAAGAAATGCTGCACAAAGTTTGGGACGAAATCACCTTTCGGCTGGAAATGCTTCGTGTTATGAATGGGACCCACGTCGAAGTTGTCAAATACGTGGTAGAATTTCGTGGGTGTGTGATTTACATTGCTGCAAACCGTTTTTCGATAGCACCTCCGTAACCTAAGTTATGGCCACCTGAAATGGGATCCATGAATGTTCTGTATATTATTGAGACATCTCGTTCAGTTTTCTGTACAGTTTTATGCCCATTTCAGTACTTGTCTTTGATATAGTAGTGGTTTCCGAAAATAAAAACTATACGTCTACAAGCCGCGTTTTAGTAAACGTTTTTATTTGAATCATAAGTTTATCTTTATTTTACTTGATAGTTATTTACTAAAGCTCAGGTGTGTTGATATAAATGTTTAACATGAAAAATTGAAAATTTTGCGATATATACATTATAAAATCACTTATCAATAAATGTCTAGCTCTAGTTCAGTCTTAGAGTAAATTAAAGGATTTTAAATCTGCCGTTAATAAATACTATATAGAATTTCAATTATATTTGCATATTAAATTATTCCAGGTAACATATATTTTCAAATTGTACTGGTATTTATATTTTAAAATGTAAATTTATGCTGCTGCGAAAATTGTCTACAAATTTTTTCGTCTTTGTTCGACATCGGAAATTATGTGAACAGTTTTAAAATTAACCTGGTGATGATTTGCAGACATAATTTTCCGTAACGCTGACTGACAAGAGTTAAAACTGCTTTTAAATATACAGAAGAGGTGACAAAACTCATTTAGTGTAAAAAATTCGTTACAGTCGCACCTTGCGACTGTTCTGGGAAATTAATACATGAGAATGAATATATTTACTAGCCAGTATTAAACGAAATCATCAAGTGATGCAAAGGGATAATCTACAGTACAAGTGAGCAAACATTTCTTAATTATTTTGCCAAGCTGATACTTAAATAATAATTCGTGAGTTGTAGGATTTTATACGAACTAAAATAATGTTACGAAACTACAATACGTCAGCACAAAGGTACACAAAATACCACTGACCAAATAGGAGAACATTTTTTTCAGCTTGTAATCTGTTCCATGCATCGTAAACTTAATAAAAAATGAACGCCGTGTCTCAGAAAATTATTTCAATTGCAGTGACAGTATGTAACGAAATTTTCGACCGGGAATCGCCCCCATGCAAAATTTGTCGCGTCGCAAGTGTTTTATAGCCGCAATATTCTGATATAATTTTGAAGAGTGGAGCTTCAACGAGTTACCGCCAATATTTCACAGCACTCCGCGACGATAAAACAATCGCTATCTATGCAACGTGCATCGTAAAATGGAGGATATTGTTTTTTTACCCCTGTGCGCTGTGTGCGTGTTAAGTGTAAATTATAGTTTTTGTCCACCAATTTCATGCTGTACGTGCTAGAGACGTGTTTATCTGCAGCAGTATATCAACAATAACTTAGTTAAAGCACTTCTCAGTATTTTATAACGCCGACCACTCTGTAAAGCTGGAAAAATACCAACATAAACATTTTTCAGTTTAAAAAAATGATGGAATTGAGTCAGAAATATTGTCTAGTTAACAGCTATATGTGGAACGTACAGCTGTAAAATTGTATAAAAACTTATTCAAATTACATGTTGATATGCTTTAATGAACATTTCATACCAGAAACTAACGAGAGGAAGTAAAATACGGTTGGTCATCAAAATTACAAAAATAGCTGCTCTAGAAAAATAAAGTGTGTAAATAATTTCAAGCACAAAATTTCAAAATATTAAATTTGAGTCATACTGCCAGCTGATAATTCAATATTATATTTACTTGTAATAATTTATTGGTCAAATTGTAGACACACATGTGAAGATATTTTCTTGCATGAACATTTTTATACATCACAATTTTCGCATAACTACGTTTTGTCTAACATGCATACATTTTACCAGATACAAAAACGTATACAAGTTCGAAAGAAAGACATTGTCTTAATAAATTTAAACGTAACAATTGCAAAGTAAATGAATTGTATTCAGAGTACGTTTTCTAGCATAAAATTGGTAAAAGCTTATACTATAATTGAAAAAAATAATTAAATTACCTGTAAACTGTTTAAGTGACCATTATTTAATTTGAGCGAATTTTCAGATACTGTATGGCCAGTTGTAGCAAAACAGTCTGTATAATAGATTATATTATAATGAACAATATTTTCTATTTATGTTTAAAGGGTTAGAAAGTAATTGGCAGGATTAAAAACTCATAAATATATTCCTGCATATAGCCTCACAGCGCAAATTTTAATGTGCCAAAAGTCAGCTACAAAGAAAACTCAGTAAATTATCAACCGGAAAAAGTAGTTGTTACATGTCCATTGTTAACATTTATGAAACGGTTCCAAAAAACATGGGAGGCATTGTGTATAAAACAATACAGCAAATGTGAAAATATTCTATTGAAGTTCTACGTATGTTAATGTTTGGTACTGCACCAAACATTCCACTGCATTTTTTTTTTTTTTTGGTTGGCTTTAAATCCTTCGCTACCACGATTGCTCTCAAAGTGTAAAATAGAATCCGATTATTTTAATTTTATATACTCTAAGAAGTAGGCAGTTATCAGTTTCCGATACTCTGCGGCAATCTCGTTAAAATGAATATGATATGTTCTTTTCACATCCTGGAATCTTTTCAAACATCTGTGGCGTCGTCGTGTTGCGTACTTTTTGGTCTACGGCAAATTGCTAAGTCATCTGTGCAATTTTGACGTCTTTACAATACTAGTTGGTCAGAAGACGGTTGTAATTTCAGTGGCTGATCTAGAAGACGACACCACTCCTACACCATATATTTTGTTTTCCAAAAGTCACAGTCAGTCTGTTGGACTACATAATTTAGATTTGATATTAGAAGTTCTTCGAAGAATATAAGAAATTATATTCAGTCCTTATGGGATAAGGAATGGGAAAATACTACAACCACAAGATCATGCAAATTTATACAACCCGGCCTTCAACATAAACCCCTGGTTTGATAAAATTGAAAGAAATAAACGATTTTATACAACTATGATTCGTCATTGTGTGAATGCGGAATGGCGACGCAGGATATTCATAATCTACTTTTCCAGTGCACCGAGAAGGAAAATGGAGATAAATTAATACGAAGTCAATTACAACTAGGAAAATTTCTACCCATGAATCCAGAATATTTATTATATCCAGTGAATATACGTGTGTACGATGCATTTTACGCCTTATTCGCCAGAAATAAATTCGTTACTTGATACTGAAAATGTCTAACACGGTCGCTACACTTGCTATGCGTCAAGGAGAAGGGCGATACTCACAAATTTCTAACCAATCTGTCAGTTTACAAGAGACAACGGCCGGGAGCAGATCGAAGGTATGTTAAGTGACGTAGCAAGAATGTTCTGGTATGTGTTGTAACTCACACACAAAATGAATGCAACTAATTGGTTGATTTAAAAATAAAAATTCGTTGAAATGGAAATTACAAATGCAGTGTACAGCCAGACAAATTGCGTGGACTTTAGTTCCAGAGGGACAGTATAGAACAAAACAACGTCCACTCGTAATAATTTAAAGCTGTGATCTAGTTCTTCCTGGCCGTACGGGTTCTGTCTAGAGTCACTAAAATGTAGTGAAGAGAAGTGAAGTGATGTGTTCGTATGCCTGAAGACAGGAAGAGATACCAGTTCCAAAAACATAGCATCTGTTGTCATAGAAGAGAGCCTGCTGTTATAGTCTGTGTTATTTCTGTTGTTTTGTGTCTTATCTAGGACCATCTTTGCAGCAGTGTGCATTTGTGTTGTCCTCGTCATTCGTCTATCACTGTCATGCATTTTATTTGGTCCTTTACTGTTCCTTCTTTGTTTTACTAGTTTTTTTAATCTATCACATACCGAATATAAAGGGTGGGGCTGAAATCGACCGACAAACTTCTGAAGGTGATTACTTAAAAAAATCAAGTAGAAAATATACGGGACACTTTGTACCTAAAACACATATAAAGGGCAGCGAGAGCCAATAATAATGGAAAAATTAAAGTGTATTTTTGTAAAATGTTGGAAATGAAGAGGCATTTAATAATGACAAGTTGAGCATTGATTTATACCACCGGGACCTTGAAATACGCATTTGAATCACATCAATACCTTGCGTCCTAATACAAAATATTAGGGTGACTACCCCTTTTATTACATGCCACTTTTCTACCATCAGGAATTACGAACTTTCAATACGGTTTTCTACTGGAGAAGCACGTCAGAAGTAAAAAAAAAAAAAAAAAAAGATCGCCTTGTTGCAAATGCATAGGACCAACCGTTTTCGTGTAAAATTCGTAAAAAGAATGGGCTGCAGTAAGACAGTTTTTACTACGTAGGCAATACGGCATACATATTTGAATGGCTGGCTGCCTTACCAACTGCTATGACTGAGGGATGGGAAAGAATTGAGGCCTAACATCTCATCAACAGCTAAGATCATTAGATACAGTAACACAACGAACTGAACAATGTCAGAGAACCGGGAATGGAATCGGCCATGACCAATATGAAGGGATTCAACCCATCATTCGCCTGGAGTGATTTCGAGAAACCATTGGAAACCGGAACAAGGATAGGCGGAGTCGGAAATCGAACCTGTAGATTCTTGCAACGTGATATACTTGCACCGCCTCGCTCGTTGACAATAATGGAGGAATATGCACATACTGTACACGTTACATTAAAAATGGAGCACTGTTACATTCACAATAATTTTTTTTGTGCTTAAAGTCATTGTGTGATTACAGACTTACTATTCGTATATTCCTCACGTTCCTGTAGGTGTATCGCTGTAGTCGACTAACGAGGATTACATACGAAAACAGTGGGTCATGGGCAGTTGCGAGAATATTCCAAATCTGGTACCTACGTCATACTGATCAATAAACATGTTCGTATAACAGAGGTATGCATTCTAGCAGTTCATATACAATTTTGCAGCCATCACGACATCTCGAACAAGCGATGTGGGACATTAAAAGTGAGGACACGAAGGGGAATTATTGTGTGGTCATCCAGAAGAACACGTAATAATTGAATGTTATATAATCGTATTCAATAGATGTTATACTATACCATTTTTGTAACGTTCAAAATATATTAGAGTACACAGCAGTGAATTCAGTGAACTTTATGGATCCAAATACACTATACAATGTTATATTTTATTATTTATATTACAATCATTGAAGTATTTTTACAGCAACGAGTGATTAAGAAAAGCAAATTTATGTAGGGACAAACAGAAAACAGACCATTGAAGACAGATCGTGACACGACGTCTTACACACAAATACTACAGTATAAAATGGAATACTACTGACGACACTAAAATCTCTGTCCAAAATAAAATAATACGCTTAATTCATGTCTTCATTAAAGTTTACTGGCCGTCCTAATAACCTTACATGAAAGGATTACTGAGAAATTAAGTTGTGAATGCTCTCAAATACTATGTAGAAGTAGAAGTGAAAATATGGATAGTTAAGTAAGATCTGAAAATATAGCAAAGTGCAGAAGGACGGCAAACCAACGTGCAGCACACACATACGGCAAATTAAGTTCTCAATTTTGTCAATAAATTACTGATAGTTTTCACTTACTTACTATGCTCAGGTAGACAATTTAAATTTCAGGAGTCTCCGTGAGTTCATTCCTTCAGTGTAACAATACTCCATTGTTAATGTAACGTGTACATAATGTGCATATTCCTCCATTATTGTAAACAAGCGAGGTGTGCAAGTGTATCACGTTGCAAGAATCTACAGGTTCGATTCCCGACTCCGCCCATCCTTGTTCCTGTTTCTCATGGTTTCCCGAAATCACTCCAGGCGAACGATGGGTTGAATCCCTTCATATTGGTCATGGCCGATTCCTTTCTCGGCTATCTGACATTGTTCAGTTCCTTGTGTTACTGTATCTAATGATCTTAGCTGTTGATGAGATGTTAGGCTTCCATTCTCTCCCATCCCTCAGTCATTGCAGTTGGTAAGGCAGCCAGCCATTCAAACGTGTATCCCGTATTGCCTACGTAGTAACATACCACGATATCTCGTGGAGATTACAGTATGTAAATGAGAGTCCATGTTGCGGACGTTAAGACATTTATGCACATATTAGTAATTTTAGTAACTCGGTAAAACCCTGGCATGTTATTTTAAGGTAGTAAGATTTAAGTGTATTTATTATGCTGTTGTAATGTATATCGTGTTAAGTATAATGTAAACAAAATTACTCTCTGTATTAATAGAGTGGGTTACGGCAGAATAGAGCAGAGAGAAAACCATTTAGTTTGATCGCAGTGTGGTTTGTCATAGGGCTGTAGTCTATGGACAGCGATCAAAAAGGAAAAAGGTTTTCCGTGATTTAAAAATGGCCGGACGAGCATTTCAATCGACTCGTTGAAGATTAAACTGCAGCAGCCGGAGTTCGGGAAATGTCAGTCCCGAGAGAAGGAAGTCCGTTACATGTATCTGACGAGGTGACATCGTTGTGGGTCCAGTAACACGTCTTCAGCAACTGAAATATCGGTAAAGCAGTTCCATTCAGCGGTATAGAGCCTGAACCACGTCATCTACAAACTGTGATGTTAGATAAATTAATGTGGAATTCCAGTAACGAACATCAACCCTTAAGTGAAACCCTGTAACCAAGAGAAGCCGGAAATTTCAACTGGAATTTATTACTACGCAGAATTTTTTTTTATTTTTAATAATAATGGACTAACCCAGGCTCTATTCTGCGTAATTTCATGCTTTCTGTTGTGTATGGCACGGTATATTGGTTGTAGTATTGTTTCTTTCCCTAAATTCACAAACCATACCTCTCTAAGTTAACATGTTATTTTTGTGTAGTCATGTTTAGGTTCATTTTGGTTAAAATTATTAATAAATTTCACATCTGAATTCTATACTAAATGGTCGTTAAACGTAAGTTTTTTTACTACGTCACTTCCAGTAGAGTCAACACAACACCTTTACGTGTATATATATATATATATATATATATATATATATATATATATATATATATATATATATATATATATATATATATATATATATATATATATATATATATATGAAAGTTTTACTATTTTACTCCACACGTAAACGTGAAAATAAGCAGTAAAATGTAATATACTTTAGTATACTACAGTAAGAACTGTCTTACTGCTGTCCACTATTTTTACGAATTTTACACGAAAACGGTTGGTCCTACGCATTTAAAATAAGGCAACCTTTTTTACTTCTGACGTGCTTCTCCAGTAGAAATCCGCATTAAAAGTTCGTAGTTCCTGATGTTAGAAAAGTGGCATGTAATAAAAGGGGTACCCACCCTAGTATTTTGTGTTAGGGTGCAAGGTATTGATGTGATTCTAATGTGTATTTAAATGTCGCGGTGGTATAAAACAATGCTCAAATAGTCATTATTAAATGCCTCTTCATTTCCATTATTTAACAAAAATACACTTAAAATTTTCCATTATTAAGGACTCACAGCGCCCTTAATATTAGTTTTAGGTACAAAGTGTCTCGTATATTTTATACTTGATTTTTCATAAGAAATCACCTCCATAAGTTTGTCGGTCGTATTCAGCCCCACCCTGTATACCTGTTTCAAAATTATTGGTATGTTTCTTGACTACATACACTCCTGGCTTCCTTAGTTTGTTTCGTTCGTAATTTTGTTTCTTACTTTATCGTTGGTTTGTGGACATACGCCATTGCTCATGTTTTGTTGACATTACTTGTATGAAAGAAAGTGACAAAAACACACAAAAAATCACAGAAAATGTAAGAATAAACAATCCCAGAAGAATTCCGTTAGTTATTTTATTTACTCTCAATTGACGGAATTCCTGTGGGATTGTTTTTTCTTACGTTTTCTATGTTTTTTTTTGTCACATTATCTTTCAAAACAAGTTTGGTCAGTAAAACATGAGCAATGGCGTATGTCCACAAACCAATAAATTCTATTTGTAAACTCCCATTGCAACAAACATTTAAAAATTAATTTTCTCGTGATTTGACTTTTAATGTCAGTGTGGGTTTTCTGAGATTCAAAAACGTTCGCTATGTAACATAACATCTATGTGTTACAGGTTATTGTTAAAGATATTTTATTGTCTTTACTTTCTGAAAAAGACACGTCAACATTCAAGTTGAACTGTTCTATGGAATTATATACGTTAAATTTTTTTATTTACATCTTCATGGTTTATGCTATGGTCAGAATAGTAGTAAGTATTTTTAATAATATTATGATTATGTAAGT
>PNEQ01060422.1:0-26643 GCA_003012365.1 Medauroidea extradentata | reverse complement strand
GAGTAATTGTGTGCATAACTAATTGTGTTGTGAGAGTTCTAGTTGATTACTGTTTTGTGTATTTCGTAGCTTTGTGAGCTATTAAATCCAGTACTTAATTTAACTCTTTTATTTGTAATTATAAGACCTCTATCCCAAAGAACTCATGGGAATTGCCCACATATAAAGTTTGTGCTCTCAAACTTGTAACAATATTATATGTTCACGAACTAGCAGTAGGACCTAGTACTCGTCATAATTCCAGGAAGGATAACGATACTTTCGTTTCATAAACAAAATAAGGCATTTTCCTTATATCTAATACTTAGAGATGATTGCTTATCGTGGGAAAACTTAACTGTTTGCTGGGTTCCAACGTACGTTCAGCTTATGAAAAGATTACTCGCTTTCGCTTGTACGAGGAGTTATCATATTTGGCTGAGCCAATAAGAATCCCGCTAATGAAATATTTGATGCAAATTATTGGTCTGCAGACAACTACATTGTGTCAGGCGTATTAAAACTCTGTCAAAACGTCACAAGAAGCTACAGTGATTCAAGAGTACGCTGGCACAACAAATTTCGCGATATACCACCATCTCTACTATTACTGCTTGTAGGATAACACGTCGTTTCATATCTTCCAGAAAAAGTCACATAAAAATCAATTACTAACCAACTAAGAAATGAACACAGAAAAGTTTTTAACGTGTCGATATGCCATTTCAAAAGAAATTAACCTGAAGACTTTTAATGCAACAATCCAACTGTAGGTACGCCGTCTAAGGTACATTTAGAGCTTATCAAAGCCTGTCCAATAGGTACTGTAACATAATAATGTGTATATATATACACACACACACACAAACACACACACAGTGTCTGAACGTGAATGTCCCATGATAACTCAATTTTTACTTATTTCCCTTCTTCCTCTTCTCTTTCCAAAATTTCTTCATTCTTTGGATGTGCTCCTGTTTCCTATGTTCTGTCCAATTGTTCCTGTTGTTCATTTACTTTCAATTTTGTGTTCATAATTTTGTTCCCGAGTTTTCCTCTTCCTCCAAAGATTTCCCTGTTGACACCAGCTTGTCGGGTTGAAGGAAGTTGTTGTGACTTTTGGTGAAGGTCACGGTATTTAAAGACTTGATTGTTGAGATCAAGGCCTCTGTGTGTGTGTGTGTGTATTGTGTGTGTGTATTGTGTGTGTGTGTATTGTGTGTGTGTGTGCGTGTGTCATTTTCGTTTTCGGCGCTTCTTCACTGTAGGGCTTTACGTCATGTCATCCTCCGGGGGCACCCAGATGCCTACGGACACCCAATCGTGAATCTGCAGTTCAGTTCGTGGTAAGATATCCCGACCATAAGGCACCTTACCTTCCCCATATGATATTAAAACCGACGGACAAGACAGAGTCAAGAAACTATATATATCGTTTAAAATGTAAAACTAAGCAGGTTCTGATACTATAAAACTGCTTAACTTAAGAGGAAGTGTTAAACGATTTTATTGTGTTTTAAGTTTTTGAACGATAACATTTATTCAAATTGTACTATCGAAATTTTCTCTTCGACAAAGCATAGGATATATTGTTGGTAAACTACGTGGCATAAATAATAATGGAATCTGTCAATTTGTCATGCAGAATCATTACAAGAGAATTGTAGGTTAACTTTCAGGAATATATCCTATGCTTTGTCGAAGAGATAGTTTTTATAATACAATTTGAATAAACGTAATGGCTCAAAAATTGAAGCTATCCACTCTTTAGAGGCTCTAAAACGACGAAGCTGCAAAGACGACCTGCAGCGCGCAACGCCGCGTCGCCTCAGAGAGCCAAGCGCTGAACTAGCGTGCAAGCTTCCCGCCGATTAATTTTTACTGCGGGACACAAACTATATTGATGAAACATCTGTAGCAAAGTTCAGTGCACGTCTTAGTCTGAGTTTCACATACATCCGGTTAATACATTTTGAAGTACGGCAGTCTGAAAAGGCTTAGCTATGTTTAGAGGCTTAGGAACAGTGTTTGTAATGAGTACGACATTTCGACCTTGTCCGAAGTGTATTTTCTTTTCATACGTTAACACAATGGGCTCATGTGGAAAGGCTTTTTTTTTTGTGTGCCACTTAGTTTTAGTGGCGTATATAAAACCGTAAAATGCAAATTTTTAAGCTTACGAGTCATTACGCAAAAACCACGAGACATAAAAAATATTTTGATAAAACCGTAATTTAGTCACAATTTATGCCCAAGATAAGAAAAATATATATATTGTATAAAAACATGACGTTGAAAACTGCTGTCTACTGTGCCTTTGTAAGTATGGACAATGCCATTTGTTGAGTGCAGTTGCACTCGGAGGTCAAGGTGGACTAGTGGTGGAGGTGTAGGCTGGATAGCGACATCATTATTTATACAAGGACCCTGGTGGTGTGTTACGTCACTCGGCGTGTATCGAGCCGCGGCGCAGCGGGGCCCCTGGGACGAGGAATGACGGATGAGACCACGGCAGAAACACGCCACGTCACGCCACACACTTGTCAACAAAAATAAAAGAGTCGAGGTATCGATTGTTGAAGCCCCGCCACAGCGGCACGCGAGGAGGCAAGCCACCTGGGCCGCGATATCATCTTCGCTTGCTTGCCGCTCTAATAATAGCGACACTGTTGTTTCTTTATTCTGAAGAAGTTCTCCGCGCCGCAGCCAACTGCATGGCTAGGCTAAAACTAGCGCTAGCATGAAATACAACCAATTCATGAGCGGGACTTCAGCATTTTGGTTGGGATGATGAATCAAATTAACACCAATACAGCCAGTAAAGCGGGAGGTTCGGCGATATTCCCTCCAGGAAAGTTTCAGCCAGGTTATTGTGAAAGGTAGTATAGCTAAAACGGAGGTTATACTTTTGTTTGTAATAAAAAATATTGGGGTGTCAGTGCCCTCCCTACAAATCCCGCCTATGCATACGTTTTCAAAATAATCTCACAATATAGGGCACTTAAAGGGCCTCCTTACCTTTGCTTCAAATCGTTGCAGCTGTTTAAGACTGTTATTTTTTTTTGACGAAACTACTTAACGTCTATTATGTTTGTATATCTTCGAACTCTGTCGCTATAGTTTTAGTATTTCGGCAAGTTTATTAAATTGGCCTAAAATAAGTTTTCCAGGCTATTGTGTCTGGAAAAATAACAACTGGATTCGAAAAATCTAATCATTGTATTCGATACAAACAAAAAAAGGTAAACGGCGAGTGGCGAAGTACATGTGTGTACCGAAATTCTTACCTTAAAAGTGTTCAGGTGATGAAAAATTACAATTTTAGACTTGTATGAAAAAGTGTTAGTTTTATAAACGTTACTTAGAAATACCTTTTTCCTCTTCCTCAGCCAGTTTCCCCACAATGGCATTTCTAAATTAAAATTTGCACGTTTTTACTTCATACAAAATTTTAAAACCAGTAAACATAATGGAATGAAAAAAAAAATCACATCAAAACTACATACCCCGGTCTACGGCTAGAAGAACGTAAAAATCCAGTACTAATAAAGTTTGTATTGAATATTTTCTGATTTTTTGTTACTTTTGGAAACTTGATAAAATACAAAAAAAAAATTATAATGGGTTTTTAATTGCTTCAAGCTGTAGACCATGATACGTAGTTTCTCGAGGATCTCCCGTTTCCCTCGCCCATATTCCGGCGCTGCTCCATACTCACCTCATGTTACACCTCACAACCGCTGAAGACCTCGACGTTGAGAGCTGACCAAAATCTCTCACTAATCATACAGTAAAGTAACGCAAACAGCTTCATCTTGACTGTTTGCACTTTGTATTGCGTAAACTAAAATTTAAAAAACAAAACAATAAGTATACAAAACGAAAAGTACGGAAATACGTAATCAATTTTGTACATAAAATTGTCCCGTAAATATTACGCTTGAAAACCAAAACGCAATTTAAAAACGGCCCTTCTTTCTAAATATATATTAAAGTATGTATTTATATATTGGCACATCTTTCTAGTAAATACTCATATTTCTCCTAAAAATCGCAAACTAAATAAAAATATTTAAACCCAACCAATGATTTATATACTGCATTAGGCCTGCATAGAATGTAGAGAACGTAGAATTCTTATTGACATACTGTACTCGGTTGCCTTTATCTGGTATGAGGTGAAACGAGAGGGTTTTACGGTCCAAGAGCAGATGATTGTGAAATGAGATGGAGGACACAACATCCATGGCTGAGCCGGATTTCGAACCCAGGACCTGCACCGGCGCCTAACTATCTATGCTACTGAGGCAAGTTGGTATGGCGCAAATTACAGGTGTAAACCCTATTATTGTCACTTAAGGTTCCTATCTACCTAAGTTTCAAACTGGTTGCAGGAAGTTGCAGTTATGCATTTCTTGTCGAACTTTCTATGCCTACGAAAAAAAAAAAAAAAAAAGAACTTCAAAAATGTCTGTAAAACTTTAAAATCTTAGCACACTTATTTTTTAAAGATGAATTTCGGGCCAATAGAAATAGAAATACAATGATGGTCTACATGTTTCCTGACGTTTTACCCACTTGTCATTCCTGCAATGAAAATCCCTCATTATTTAACTTAAATGCAGCCTCAGATGCCTTGCCTTAGAGCTCGGATTCGTGGAATGCTCTATACCTTTCCAAAAGCTGCCAACCTGCAACTAAAGTGCCACGCACTGTATTTTGAATCTGTTGATATTTGAGAAGAGGAACACAATTGTGGCGTATAGGGACGAGCGCATTCTGGTTACCTACGAGATAATTTGTATTCGTTAAACATTTTTATAAAAGTGATATCTCGTGTTGCCGCTTTTGCTTTCAAACAAAACGGTTGCGAGACCATGTTATACACAAAACCAACGAAGTATCTTTACTATTTTCATTATGCACTTTTTCAAATTTGCAGCACGCGAAGCAATTGCAATTCCGTTACACTTACCCGTCAGTGCATGAAAAATTATTTTTCTCGCCCTGTCCGAGGTAACACTCAACTTTCAAGTTCTCCTCAATTTCGCCTTTACCTCAAGGATTTCTTCGCGGGATTCAGACATCGACCCATAGTTTTGTGAAGAGTACCGTAAAACGGGATGGTTAGAAATACTGGGATGAATAGAAACAAAATTAGAAATAAATTCCTAGCTGACACCTTTTGCATTCAAAAGTTATAATTACTATAAAACTACTGTTCGCATGCCATTTTAACTTGCCTACAAAAATAATTTTTAAAACTGAATTAATACCGAAAATGTAGCTATAAAATTGTGTTTCTATTCACCCCAGTGTTTCTAATCTCCCCGTTTTACGGAACACTTTTAGCTATGCTGGAAGGCTCGGGAACAGCATTAAAAAAAAAGGCGATGTATTGAGAATATCTTGAATCGAAATTTAGAGGCGTTCTTTTATTCGTATGTTGTGATGAACGGTGAACGTTTTTTTAATGGTTCTTCAAAAATAAACGCGGCAGTATCTAAGCACCAGGCATAGAAGACGCCCTTCAAAAGTTCGTAACAACAAGGTGTTCCAATGGCATTTATGTAGAATGTGTTAGTGCGTTTTGAGTAAAATTTGCGACTGCTTTGAAATTGGACTCAGGTCAAAATAATAAAATGAGAACATGGATTGAACAACGTTTACAGTAAAATGTTCAATCCAGATTGGCATGAAAACTACGGCTGTTCTATATTTTGGTGTATTGGTAACTATCGATATTAAAGTCATACAATTTATGTTACCTAAGTTAATTTTTTTTAAGTTATCAAAAATTTTAAGTAAGTTAATATGTTATCGAAACCGCTAACGTTTAGATATCATCGATATGTTGGAAACACTAATGTATCGAAATTGACGAAATTATCGAAACTTACTATGATATCGAAAATGACATAAAAATCGAAATCGAAACTAACCCTATTATCGAAATAGACCCCAATATCAAACTTTGCAACTTCCATTACTGAGAAACGTGCAATAGAAACACTGACTTGCTCTATTTTAAGAATCACGTTAGTAAAAATAAGCAAGTTTCCAAAACTACTAATTTGGTCATTTTATATATATGTTTGAAAGGACGTCAGTCATAGAAAGGAAAAACCTGAGAAAACCACAGACGCCCCTTTCAAAACACATCCTACACTTTGCTCTATAAATAATTGATTAGTGATTTGTACTGTTACTTACCAGTACGCAATCTGGGGATTATATAAGTGAATCGTTGAAACATGACTGATACCCTTTTAAAATAAAGCTATTCATATACGGAATGTCACTAAATAACGTTTAAAGCTCTTCGTCACGTTATAGGGGGTGAGACGATGAGCACAATTATACAGTACAGAAGTAGCAGAGGCTGGGAAGTGCCCTAAATGGACCCGTAAAGTGTGATCTTTGTAGCGTTGCAATAGCACTGATCTAGCAACAACTGCGAACAAGGTTGACTGAGGTGGACTTGAATAAAAGGACAGGGGAAACTTCAGTTCCCCGAGATATCCAGTCTGCCTTACCACATACTACTCCCAACATGTGAGATCCTGGGAGTGACCCCAACCAGACATCGAATCGGAATCTCCTTGGAGATCGAAACACCTGCGCTGCTCCCCGGACTGTTAGCTCGGCCCATTTGACGTCTTATTTGACGTGGTTACTGCGATTTATTGCTATCTCTGGGCAGATTGCGACCATCGAAGATCACAGTTCGTGTTCCAATTTACTACGAGTACTTCCAGCTTCTGCGACACTAAGGGCACGAAGCTATTTACTCGTCTTTGCATTCCCTATACATACACATATATTTATATATACAATACAGTTTCAGGAAAAAAATTTTATGTGACTAATCATTAATTTGTATTAATTTTAATCAAATTAAGGATGTTTATTAATGTTGTAGATAAATCGAAGCTATTTAAAAATAAATGCTATCAAAAAACCGCTATCGGGAAATTTAATTCGGGATATATGTACGCTTATAAAAATGGATACCGCAAAATCAGTATAAAATAACAGGTATCGAAAAGCGGATGTTACCGAAATATTTGCATTTCAACATGGATATACCGAAAAATATCTGACGTCGAAGTAGGCTACCGAAAATATCGTGTACACAGATCACTTTAATACCGATATTAAAATTGATTATATAGAATCGAGCAGCCCTAAACTGTAAACACAGAAAGTTAACCCCAATTAAATATTGTGAAATATATATCAATGTAGTTTCATTAAAATATTAATAATCGCAACTTCCTCCAATGTACATATTTCAAGCGTATCAGAAAGTTTTATTAAAGTAGATAACAAGCCAAAATTATAATATGATTTGCTCTGAAAATTTGGGCTACGTTGTATCTATTTTCAACACATTTGCGTGACGAGTTTACGACATCTGCTTCCTTTTAGGATTTAAAAATAACACAAAAAAACAGCGTAAACATAGAAACTGTTATCTTAAATATTTACAGCTAAACTCATAAGAACATGTTTAAGAACTCGTGAAACCTGACCTTATGGCTAGGCATAACTCATCACACTGGATTGTTTAACCTTTCACATTTTTAAAATTCTGAGAAATAAGATGTAAAATCTGCGACTATACCGCAAATTATATTTCATTTGAGCTGCTATATAAGGTTTCACGGCTGAAGCGTTCTCGTACAATTTTACCGCAGTAGGTGAAGCAGTATTTTTTTAATCTTCATAATTTGTTGGACTGACTGCGACATATAGTCTGTCTCACATAATATTTCCATCTTTTGACAGTTCTGTGGACTATCATGTGTACCTACAAATTTCTGTAGGAAAATACTTTTAATTTTGATAAACGGAACAGTTTGAGAGCCAGCTGAGTGTTAGTGCAAAAATCACTTGCAGCAGAGGAAAACACTGTTTATTTCATGCAACAGTTGTAGAATAAATGCCAAGACAACTGTCAAAAAGTGGAATTCTTATACGAGATTGACTATAGCTAGACGTTAACAATTCAATCGTAATACCTGTATTGTAGCGCGAAGTTAATAGAATTTACTGCAAAATTCGTAGTTTTAACATTTTCTCAGGATTTCAAAAACTGCGAAAAAAAAATAATAATAATAAAATACCACGTGGCGACGTTAGCAACATGCTTACAAGTGAAAGTCTTCCTGGAGACTGAGCAAAAATATTCCAGAGTACATAACTTAATGGTGTTCAAGTGCGATAAAATCATAATTTTATATTTTTATGAAATAGTGCTTGTTTTATAGACGATACTTGTGAGTACAGTTTCCTCTTACGAAACAATTTTAGTTCGCGATAGTTTTCTTATAACGGTGCGTCACAAAGACAACATTTTCATGTTGCGCTGCCATGCAAATAATACAAACCAATTGACTTACTTAAATTAAATAATTCACGATTAACTAACATTTCATGAGCTATGCAACAAAGCCTTTAGAAGCTCACACGTAAAATTCGCAATTTTTGAAAGAAAAAAAAAATCACAAAATTACAAGAAAAAAGTTGACATTTCTGCAATGTTTTTAAATACAAAAATAGTTTAGTTGGAAGTGTTTTTAATACTTTGCTACACAGCCCACGACATGTTATTTCATTGTGAATTATTTAGTTTTAGTAGTGAAGTGGTTTTTACTATTTGCATGGCAGCGTAACATGCAAATTTATACTTTGATGCACCGTTATGAGAAAACTATCAGTGCTAAAAATGTTTCATTAAGAGTTTATTATACTCTACTGTATCTTCCACAAAACTAACATTTCATACAAATATAAAATTATGAATTTATCGCACTTGAACACCCTTAATGGTGGCCGAAGTAACTGTCACCCCTAGTTGATGATGACTGCGCTATTAGACCATCACCTTCTATTACACTCTTAGCGTCGTCCTTAAAGCTTGCAGTAGCTCAACTAACATCCGTAACCACACTCCGTGATTGCGAGTAAACGCAACACAGTTCATTAGCGAGGCACGTTGGGAAGCGAGCAAAATAATTGACGACCTAATGGACCCCGCCTCGGTTGGATGCATATTATGCAGAGAGGGGAGGGGGAGGGGCAAGATCGATTACATACGAGTTCCACTAGCCTCACCGTGCTTACTCAAGTTACATGCAGCAGCGAAGGAAATTACACACGCTGTAGTATTACGTGTGGTCAGTGGCGTAGCTAGGATTTCTTTAAGGGGGAGAGGAGGATGTTAGCCCGAGAATAATATAATTACGGGCTTGTTCCCGAGTTTTTTTCAGACTGGTGCCGATAACTCAAATATTTTTTAACCAAAAGTTTTGAAAAAATTTGAGTCAATGTGCAATCACACGGTGCACAATACTGTGGACGCGTTTTTTTTTAAAATAATGTACCATTCGCCAGCAAAAAAAAAAAAAAATCCCTAATTTTTGCTTATTTTCACGACGAAAAACGTGGTACTTTGGGTAATGAAATCTAAAAACAGTTCAGTATAATTCTACAAAAAAATTCAGCTACAAATTGTAACATATAAGTGTCAAAACTGTGCAGCGAAATTTTGATATGAGTACTAGGTGGCAATAAAAAAAAATATTTTCGAAATCACTGCAAAACTTCGTAACAAGGCCTTAACAATGACCGGAACTTTATAAACCGGGGTTCCGCGGTCCTCCAGCGGTAACATTTGGATTTTAAAGTGCAAAATAGCACCCATTTAGAAGTTTTCGTGACGAAACATTGAATATTCTACTAGTAAAAATATTTTTAATTTCTTATCAATTTTATTTCAATCATGTTTCTGCAATAACACACGTCTGTAATTTGCCGGTAGATTCCCAAGGTTCGTAACAGTTAAATATCCAATCACTGACCACGAAGCAAAACTACAGATGTGCACGTAAAGCACGGAAACAAAGTGGGGCAAAATTCTTTTCGCGAATAACCAGGGTCTGTAACAACCACAAATCATCAATAGTATTGTAACTCATTTACTGCAAAACTATTTTATTTGTAAATTCACCACACTGATATATGTAAGTGTCAAAATATGTATGAAAAAATTGTTTCCTAGACATGAATGGAATAGCTTCTACACTTATTTAAGAAACAGTCAAATATATACTAACGTTATCATACTTATAACAATCCTCAACACTAGCTATCTTTACCAGCTCAAGCATGACAAGTGTCCTAGGTTAAAAACTTTCATACCTGTTTACAAAGTTTTTGATCGTGCTTCTTTTTTTTTTCTAACACTTCAATGGTCTAACAATTAACACGCGTGCCACACTGCATTCCACCTTTAAAATAAAACAAACCCCGTGGCACAATCGCACCAAAGCCTTCAACGCCCAAACAAGTGGTTTCTTTCCTGATTACATGTGGATGTCACGTATCGATGTACCATTCGCGTCTCTTGTTTGTGTTATCGTATTCATCGTTCATTTTTATTGGCATATTTCACAAACCGTAATTGATTCTTTTATTTTCTTGTTGTTCTTTTGTTTATCGCGTTGCCTATCTCGATAAAACGACTATATTTCGGTCAGGATTATCAATTTGTTTTGTTTTTGTCTGCCAGGATACAACTGCATACCTAGATGGTTATTGATCTTACCTGTAAGAAGAAGTGAACTAGGAACTCATAATTATGTCTTCTTCTTTATAGTAAAATTCAACAAGTTGATCATTTTGTTAAATTATGTCAAAAATACATAATGAGTTCCTAACTCACTTTTATACGTCTACTGAATGGTAAGATAAATAGCTATGTTTACAATGTGCTACTTTTGCCATGTTCGCCCATGTAACAAAACTTGGCCAGGAAAACCAATAAATCAACATGTAGGACAGACTAGCTTAGTCTCCAAGTACCACTACGTTAGTTACAAAACTCACGATCAATTTACTCACAATATGTACAATGTATCGCAACCCCATTTTCAAATACAAACGAGCAAGCACTGCGCATCTTACATTAGTACCGGTTCAGAGAGTTTAATATTCACCCAGCAAACAAGAGCAAACTTAAACAGAAGTTGGATCCTGGGAGTTTCAGGAATACACCCGACAAACACTTCAAAGGACACCGCCCGACCGTTCGCAGCGAGTTAATTCCTCTGAAATCCTGCAATTACATTCTGAGATGGAGGGAGAGTTTGCCCCGTTCATAGTAGTCGACGCACATTGCCGCGATGAATAATAATCCCTGCTGAATATCTTCCGCCATGCACTTCAAGGAAGATACAGAAGTCCCGTTAGTCAGGAGCACGGTCGTAGAAGAACAGGTCTGGACACTCGCCTATCTATCAATGTATTTCGCTTGACCCCCTTGTTGTTTGGTTGCAGTTCACCAAGTTACCGAGAACGTCGTACTTTTTGGCGCTGTAATTCGGGCGGTCGGACTCAAAACTCCGCCCACTTTTTTCCATTGTTAAATTTATAAAGTAAATAAAGATTGCTGGAGCCTTTTCTTAAACTTGTGAGCGAAGGAAGTATTTCATAAATTGATAAAAAATACGTTTTGATAAATTGTTTATCTTAGTGGGAAGGAAGTGGACGGAGTTTGAGTCTGACCGCCCTAACTGCAACGCCAGTAAAACACAATAATATTCTCGGCTTGGTGAACTGCAGCCAAACAACAAGGGGGTCAAGTTTCCAGGCGAGTGTCCAGACCTGTTCTTCTACGACCGTGGTATGAAGTATGAAAAAACATATCTGGTACAAATATAAAAGGACGTTGAAAACTGAGGTGAACCGCGCCCTTAAGGACGCCGCCTGAGTGGACGAATTTTGTGTGTTCGAGGCCTCTGAGGCCTAGAAGTGCATAGGCGGTAAGGACGACGTAGCACGTGCATCACGCTTCACTATAGCCTCAATAGGTCCAACTCACTGAACTGACGTGCAGTCTTCTCACCTCTGAGACATTCAATGACGCTATCATTTTATGACGAAATTTTCAATAAAGGTGTACTGTACACGCCTATGCTTTGTAAAAGATTATGCGCTAAGATTTTCATACTTGAAAAAACTACCGCTGGACCGCTGGAACTGCACTCGTATACGAATAGCTCGAATACGGAGGTGTAAGTCGACCGATTTCCAGAAACGGTAATCTCGAACCATTCGAGAGCCCTCGTACGTCCAGGGGGCGTTTCACAATGTTTGCAATATACAAATATACAAATTAGAAGCTACAAGAAAAAGGTCACAAGTGCTGGTAGATTTCGTTTCACAATAAAATCATACTTACTAGTAGGTTTTGGGGAGCTTTACAAGTCAGCTGATGAAAGTTTATAAGTAGCTGTTTCACAATGTTTACAAATTACAAGCTACAAGAGACAGTTCACGAGCTACAAGGAAAAGTTCACAAGCACTTGTAAATTTCGTTTCACAATAAAACAATGTTTACTTGTAGGTTATGGGGAGCTTTACAAGAAAACTGATAAAAGTTTACTAGTAGTTGTTTTGGTTATAGTAGTCGAAATGGCACCTATTCTTGTAGTTAATGAGAAAAAGCTTATATTAATGCAGAAAATAAGTTATGAAAAAGAAATCATCTTTGGTGGCTTTTCCAACAAACTTAATGAAACCATGAAAATAGAGAACTAGAAGGAAATTCATAATTTGGTCCAATCTATTGGCTTGGTTAAAGGTGATAAGGAATGGTCATACACAAGGGATGTGCTGTGGACCAATATTAGAAAGGTTACAATGGTAAGTATACAAACTATACATTTAACATGTGGTGGACGTTAGTTTTACCTCTACATTTAAGTAACCTTATGAGAATATTTTAGGTTATGTTTGTGATATTGCATAGTTGAGCTTATGAAGTAATTTTATTATAAATAAAAAGAAACAAACTTTGTGCTCAGAAAATACCGCTGAATAGGTTCCTGAATAATAATTATTTGTTTTGCACTAAGGATTCACTACTAGTACCCATTCTGTACATATTTTGTTCCAGTTAAAAGTGGACAATTCTAAACGAACTGGTACTGCAGGAGGATTGAAGTTTAAACAAAACCTAGTGGACGCAATCATCTTGGAAATCATTGTACATTATTCCGAAGTAGTTCATGGACTGGGAGTGCCCGAAACATGGGAACCTGAAGTAGAAGTACGTAGCTGTAGTGATGCGATTGAAGAGCCAGTCACGAAAGGCACACAGTTGAATGAACCAAATGTTGCACTGTCAATTGAACAGGATCACAATGCCACAGAAAAAACTCCATACAATCAATATGTTATAATAGAAAGACACGAAAACGAAAACTAAAAGAAGGTAAATGTATAGTGTAACTGTGTAATTTAACGTTTATTTTGTCTCCAAACCTCTGTCACATATGTAGGCTAAAAGACAGTACCTATTAATAGTTTTATATGCAAGTCCCACATAAAATATGATAGGCCTATGACTAGAGACACTGGAAAATCGCGAAAATATTTAACATAGTCTCCAATGAACTGTAGTATCTCAATTGTGACACGTGTGAACAGTTTTCTGGCAAACCACACACGTTCTGTACAGTTCTAATTGGGTCTGTTGAAGAGGGACACAACGCTTTATATAATTTACAGCCAATACAGGTGCAAAACCTTCAGTGTTATATATAGCATGTTGGAGCCTAGCAAACAATCAACTTTTCCCGCGATTTACCAGTGTCTCTACCTATGACATACAAATGCACAAGAGTAAAATATATTTTGCCAAATTTTGTATTACATGTTTACAGTTATTGTCAGTTCCATAGAAAAATGTTACACAACATCACATTTCTTGTTTAATTTCTTATTTGTAGAAAATTATATATAACATTGACAAAAAAAACAATTTGTTCATTAGAATGTGATCTGCTGAATATCAACCTAATGAAACATGTAAAATTATTTTCAACAAGAAAAAGTGTAAGTTAAAAACTTTATTGAATATTTTCAGGTAACCAAATTCCATTGTGTGAAGATGCTACTAAAATTGCCGCACTCATGAAACGTAAACCACAATTGCAAATCGAATACCTCGAGCTTCTCAATGAAAAAAACCAGATTACAGATACAAAATGTGAAAAGTGGACACATATTGTTAATACAGGAGAATCATCACAAATATTAGTTGTAGAAGGTGATATTAGTGCAGTCAATGAATAATGTAATTTATTGTGGTATTTGAGATAATTATGGGATGGAACAATATGAATGTCAGTTGTTTCTTTTATTAAAGTAATAAATACACTTCCAAGAAGCATATTGTGTGTGTTTAGTTACGCCTAGCTCTGCTAAAAAAAAAAAAAATGAATTATTCCCAGTTGTGCATCATTCACCATATCATTTTCTATGTATTCTTCCTCATCTCCATGTTCAGCCTCGGGCTCCACTTCTCCTTCATGGTGTAATTCACGGTGCAAGTCATCATGGTTTCTAGATATATTGCACAAAGTGGTACAGCATTTTATGGCATTTGCTGCAAAAACTGGATTCAACCGCAGGTTGTTTAAACAAGGGAATTTTTCTTTCATTATGCCAAGAGCATTTTCAATAATTCTTCTAGTACTCTTATGCCTTCTGTTGAATTCTGCTTGTACGTCACCGAATGCATTTCCACGATAAGGGGGAATCAACTAGTTTTTCAATGGATATGCACTGTCACCCAGTATAATTACTTGGGGAAATGGTCTCCATCTATTTCCCATTCTTGTAGCCAACATGCTGTTTCTTAAGACACGGGCATCGTGTACACTGCCAGGCCAATTTGTGCTTGCATAGTAAAATGTGTAATCTGGTCCACACACAAACATGCAATTTAAAGAATGTTTCCTATGTCTGTCAACAAAATCTGCTTCGTTTTTGTGTTGGTTGAAGCATCAATGCATATCAATGTTACATCTACTATTCCACACACGTTGGGAAAGCCAGCAACAGCGTAAAAATCTTGTGCTACTCTAACCATATTCATTGGCCAATTTACTATTTGCCTGAATTTAATCCAAGTTAACTGCATTAACAACACTATGAACACTCCTGAACACTGATGCTTTTGAAACTCCATGCATGTCTCCGACAGCATGGAACTGACACCCACTACCAAACCAATGCAAAACAATACAAAGTTGCTGTTTTGCTGTTAGAGCTCCACTTTTGCCTGTAGGGTGTTGTAGTTGATGTCCAATACCTATCTCCTAAAAAAGATTCCTAAGCTTGAGAAGTCATTCTAAATATTTCATTACATTCATAGACTGATGCAAATATATAATTGCTTCTCATCCGAAATATCTTACACTTGTATTGAATTATACCATAATTTTCTTCATCTGAATCACTGGAACTGCTGCTAAACATTATTTAACCAATACTGAAAGACTTGTAGCAAATAAATCAATTTTACATGTTAATTTCACTAATTTGTAAGGTTGTGTCTATATCATAAAATCACTTGTAAACTGTTTAATTTTCCCTTGTAATATTTTACATTACAATTTTAATTGTGAAACCACAATTGAGATGTTACAAGGAAATTTTACAATTTACAAGACTTGTAAAGTTGTAGTTTACAAGTTTCTTTGTGAAACCCGAATTGAGGCACTACAAAAGAAGTTTACAATTTACAAGACTTGTAAACATTGTGAAACGAGCCACAGGTCGTACGAGCTGGCTCTCTCCCTGATAGGCACCGTTCGAAATGACAACTCGTATACGTCGAGTGTGATAAAACAGGCAACATGGCAGCCATGACAAACGCCACATCCTTGAAATAAAAGAAGTTTGACGGCACACGTGGAATACAAGAATTATGTCTTTGCGCGAAACACAATAAAACAGCAGTACAAAATTACTGATGCTGAAAACAATTAACTTATTGAGACTAAAAGGTTAAATCTGACTACGTAAATAACTTTATTGACAATGTATGACAGGTCAAATTGTCTTATAAATCGCAAATAATCCCACGGCTATAGAAGCTACGCACCGCGTCAATGAACTAACATATTTAGTGTTGGTAGTACAAGGAGAAGTAAGACTTTCTGGGATGGCGTCTTCAAGATGCAGATAAACTTAACTTGAGGCACTAAAATTATTAAGCTAACCTCGGCGCGAACCTCTTCACCATCAGTCCCATCCGCAGAGTACTTAAACGAAACAATAGTGGCAAAAACACTTTCATATTATTAGGATGGCGCATTATAAAAAAAATTATTAAATCGACGATAGTTACATCCGGCTCGTTCGAAAATGTCACTATCAGTTATTTTCCTCTCTAGCTATGCCAGTGATGTATTAGATTTGGCCAATGAAAAAAAAAAAAAAAAAAAAAAACATGAATAATAACATCCAATCCCACTAAATACTACATTATATAAATAATATGCAACATTCCAAAATATATTTACAAAAGAATAAAAAAATTACGATAAAGGGCTGTGTAGCCTACATACTGACTAGAGTAATTGTAATAATGGTAAAGTAATGATACCAGGTAGTTGATAAAATTCAATAAATTCTATAAATTCACAAACATTATCCTCATATCTACTTAAACGTTCTGTAATAAAATATTTCAACACATATAAATATTTCTTCTATGTTAAGATAATATTATATGTTGCGTAATGTCAACTAAGAAAAGAACCAAACATAAAAATATTTCCTATTGATATACGAAATTATTGTTGTCAACACTGGGCTATAGAGCTGGAAAACAATCATATAGAAGTTCGTTATATAGGCTAAAACGTGCAAATCTTTAGCGCAACACTATTTACTTTTGGCTAGGTTAGTCATATGTACAACGTTAACATCGTGTGTCGGGGAAAAATGTGCAAAGAATCTTAAAATAACTTTTTACTAACCACTACGTATACTTGCTTACAATTAAGCATTTAAACGTGGTGATAACCGAGTGATCAGCGTATTTGTATTCTTGTTTCAGCTTTCCTGGTTTCGAATCTTCACAGTGTCAAAATTTTTAATAAAAATTTTAATAAATTAAATTAAATTATTTTTATGTGAATTTATTGTCAAAATAAGTTATGTTACATTTTTACTGGTAAAAAGATATGTTCTGGAGCATCACGCGTTTAAAAACCTATTCCCACGCTAATAAAAAACGATTTTCCACATAACGGATGAAAAAATTACACATAGTCGTGTAAGAAATATTTTGGCAGATTTACCAACAAAACAAAAACAAAAACAAAAGAATACACATTTCAACTTGCAACAAACTTTCCTTTTTGAACGTCCCGTCATTTCAGAATTAATTAAGTTCTGTAATTTCCTCCCGAAACATTCTGGCTACGGTACTCTAGTTGTCAGCT
Source organism: Medauroidea extradentata (assembly GCA_003012365.1). Lineage (NCBI taxonomy): Eukaryota > Metazoa > Arthropoda > Insecta > Phasmatodea > Phasmatidae > Medauroidea > Medauroidea extradentata. The sequence goes on along the minus strand of PNEQ01060422.1, from coordinate 9,355 downwards.
TGTCTTGGGCACGTTTTCTATTATTACAGCGTTAAAACAAATCCTTTCCGGTTAGATTGTGGAAGGTGATATACGATGTCTTATAAAAATTTATTTGCAATTATTGTAAAAATTTTTATATACCAAAGAGAACCCCGACTGACTGACATACCAAACTGCAGCCCAAACCACTGGACCTAGAATCGTGAAATTTTTTGTGGGGGTTCCCCTCAGGTTGTACGCGAGAACTAAGAAGGGATTTTTCGAAATTCGACCTCTAAGGGGGTGAAAAGGGGTGAAATGTGTTTATGAAGAAACGTCGATAGAGTTGGAACCCGACGGCCAATTATCGTGGTTTTTATTTTAATAGGACACACATAAAAATGCATATTAGACAAATTAAGGATGTTTCGAAATTCAACATTTAAGGGGGTGAAAAGACCATAAATATGGTTTCGATAAAGTATCGATATCTATCGAATCATTCGGGATAGAGAGTTGGTATTCACTCCAAAATGTTGCTTACGTAAATTCCAGAAAAGTACACATAACATTTTTTTAAATTCTACCCCCACACAGAAAAAAACGGGCAAAATGTGTTTATGATTCGTCCATATCACTGAAACATAATTGACTATCGTCGTGATTTTTACTTCAATTTGTTACGTATACAAGTGTCTATAGCAGGATTGCAAGAAGTATCGAAATTCCGTAATTAAGGGTGTGAAAATACGTGAAATGTGTTTTCGATTATTCCTCCATATCTACTGAAACAATCGAGATATCTAATTGCTCATTGCTTTAGATTCATGCTTCTGTAATTATCACATATATCATTAAAATATATTTTCCGAATTCGGCGTCAAAGAGGTTAAAAAAGGGTAAAACGTGTTTTCGATTCAGAGTCGATACATATAGATTCCATTGGTTTTTATACTGCGACGTGATTTTTGTTTAAGATCGATGATTACTCGAATTCCTGAAAAGCAATTTAAGGAATTTTCGGAATTCCCCACCTAAGTACATGAAAAGGGAAGAAAAATGTTGAAATGTGTTTTCAATTATTCGTCAATATATCTTCAGACTATCGGGCTACTGTAGTGTTTTTCACGGCCACGAGACACCAATAAAGTATTCTAAAACGTTATTCAAGGGTTTTTCGAAATTCACTCTTAGGAGGTGAAAAGACCTTGAATGTGTTTTAAATAAATCCTCGATATCTGTCGAACCCGTCGAGATATACAGTTAATTTTTGCTTCAGGAAGATAATTACAGAAATGATCGCAAAAAAGTTTTAAGATTTTTGATATTCGAACCCTCCTAACTGTACAATGATGATATGTGTTTAATGAACGATCGATTTTAATTCGACTGAACGGGCTACCGTCGTGATTTGTACTTCAATTCGATGCTTATATAAATGTCTAAAACGTAAAATTAAAATATTTCGAAATTCGATACCGAAAAGGGTGATGAAGGACAAAATTTGTTTTCCACGAACCCATGATATCTATCTAACTAGTAGAGATATTGAGGTGGTATTCGCGTCAGAGTGATGCTTACGTAAGTATTTAAAAAAAAATTATACAGGATTTTCACCCTATAGTAACACAGGGGCGTAATTTAGGAGGGCAGGGTGGGGGCAAATGCACCCCCCCCCCCCCTTGGATTTAGAATTTTAAGTGTGTAAAATATATTTTTGTATTTTGTTATTTATATAATGCTAACGTAAGCACATAAAACTGAAGTTATGTAATTCAAGTTTATAATTTATACATGCCTAATTAATAAAAAAAGATGCAACAAGGTCACTGTCGCCGAAAAAAAATCTTGCCTACCCCCTCCCAAAGAAAAACCTAAAATGACTGTCTTGTATCGAGACGTGGTATTGTACAACCTCTATAAGCACAGGGCGTGAATATTTTTTTTTATTATGTTTGTTTTCATGAATTATTTCGCTGTTACGTGACGCAGTTGTTTGTAGCTCAGGTCTACATTCCGGGAGATTCTGGGATCGAATTCCGTTAAAAGCAGCGTGCGAACGTTCAATTCTGATACACAAAAACTGCAAGGCAGATCGAATTAGTGTAATTTTCATGTAGTCGTTTAAAAGTGGTAAAATTGATTATGCAGTTCACTATCCACTTAGGTTCCTCGACAACATTATCTTACCAAATAAGTTTCCGCAAAATATTTTCCCACCAAAACTTTATAATGGCATCAAACTTCAAGTGAATATTTTCAAAATATGTAATTGAGGGCACCGTCACCAATGGTTGTGCACAGGGTAAATCAGACGTTTTTCATTCGATTAACCTCTTGCTTTTAAGAGTTTATAACTACCCTGAACGTAAACTTTGCAGTGCTATAAGTAAGGCCCAGGTGAAGTCGCTGCTAGTGGCAGGGACAAACTTAAGACTGATTTTCGTGTGGACAGCTATAGCAACTTATGCTGCAGAGTTAGCTCAACTAGCAGCTTTGTCATTTTAACACTGGGCGACTGAAGTACCAGTCTGGTGTACAAAGAGGTTTTTCCATTAAAGTTAATATTATAAGTTATGAATAGGGCGTAATACTCGCGAGCAAAGCCGCGAGGGACTGCTAGTATAACATCAAAGTGAAATATAAACAAGGCCGCGTACATAATTAATTTTTTTTTAAGGAAACAATTTTCGAACCGATAATATTCAACATACTACTTCAGAAACACTGTGTTAAAAATCTAATTTTTTTATCATGAGGTCGACTTATCTAAATACGAAAGTTTTAAAAATGTTCACATTTTTTATTCTTCCAAGTGATTAATAGATCCACAAAAGGCAGCAAAATATATTCTTAAATCAATAAATACTTAACGAGCACCACAAATTCCAAATACATTTTCCTTCGTAAGTTTTCTTTTTGTTCAATTCCAGGATTTTTAAATTCACCGCCACCCAAGTGTCAAAATACGAACTGGACTTGTGATTGGCGGCCGCCCGTCAAAACTTTTTACTTTCTCGCTTCATGGATGCCAACCTCATTAAGGCTCGGTTTCAGTCGCCATATAGAATTTTATTATTTTTCGCTTTATTGGAATTCTGAGAAGAAAAATGTTAAATCGGCGACTAAACCGCAAATTATATTTACCTTGAGCTACAATATAAGCATGGCAGTAGCGCTAGTAATTTGTCGGCCAAATTATGAATTTAAAAATTGTCACACACATTGCGGCGTAATTATACGTTAAGAGTTAAATCGCAACGCCTGTACTGTAGCGAAATGTAAATAGAATTTTATGTATGGTCGCATATTTGTATTCCTCTTCTTAGAGTTCCAATAAAGCTGAAAATAATAATATTCAATATGGCGACTGAAACCGAGCCTGTAACGACACACACTTTCACTTGAACGCTACTCCTTACGAGTACGTAAGGCGTATACGAGTGGCCAGTGTTGCAGCTTACGAACTTTGTCTCGAATACGTTTTGCACCGTACCTACGAGACGACTCACATACGAGCTGTACTCGCACAAGCTCGAGCTTAGGTCCCCTGAAATGGTTATACTAACGCGTAACGTAGCCTACTTTTAATGGTATTCCTAAGCAGACATCACTCGTTCGCGTTGAGCAGTTTTCGAAAAATCTTTTAACGGTCGCAGCTCTGCACACACGGACAGGCGGCCACTTAAACGTATGTCATTTGCATATTCTACTAGCAGGGAGAAGCAACAGGGGGGAAGAATTTTTGCCCCCCCCCCCCCCAATTTTTTAAATCCTTGAAGCAGGGGCAAACAAACAACCTACCTGCATACATAAATAATTTTTACATGTTTTTTTTATTTAAAAATATAATGTATAATAAATTTACTCATTTTACGAAAGCAAAACTCCACTATCCAATCCAAGACGGTGACTTTCGTACCTCCTTAAGAGTGCGGAGTAGGTAAATAAAAGCTGAAAGCATCCAATTGATTTCTAGGCTTTTTTTCGAAGCCAATATTGATAAAATACTCAATGACAATTCTAGATAACGGTATTTGCCAACTTTATGAGTAAATATTTATCCACAATTACTAATTCGCTAAGCGTTATCTCGTGCGCCGCAGTTAAATGCACGAGGTTCCGGCGTCAGATATTTTGCCCAGAAGTTCGTAACACTGGAAACAATTTTGTTTAAAACGTTGGCTAAAAATATTGCCTAGGATTGCTATTGTTTAGTTTTCGCAAATTGACTTCAAGAAATCTACAGCTGTAGATAAATATTTAAGAGCGTTGAATTATGTACCACGCCCTCTTAACGATGAAAGTTATAACAATTATTACGTTCGCCCCCCCCCCTTTTTTTTCTTAACCTTGTAAATTGAAATAATACGTCTAGCTACTAGTCACGGAGAACTTAGTTCAAGTCTCTGCATGACGTCCCAATTATCAGGCAACACTGATGCTCTAACGAAGAAGCGGGCGGACGATCTGAGGTAAGACTAGCAGCCAAGGCCAGGCCGGACACGAAGTTTGCATCTGGCGGAGAACATAAGCGTGGTGGAGTTACGTAAGGAAGTTCGCGCCAACTTCAGCGGTAGAAGACACTCGAGGGTTACTTCTTGCGTTGCCAACAGCTGTTGGCCAACACCGCTGGCACCTACCTGGCAGCAGCAGTTCTCGCTGCAAGTTTATATTCTCGTGCTGGGTCCTCTACGGGCGTGCATACTAGAAGCGACACAATGCGGCGTTCGTCTGTTCAGAGCAATGGTGAAACATCTTCGATTTTCGGACGGGGAAACACCCGGGTATATCACATATGAGTTTAACCCGTGTGCCATGATGGAATGACCTGTGCAAGCACTTGCGAAAGTGCTTGTTTCCTAGCCTACATGGAAGAAGCTGTGGAAGGTTTTGTGGAATAAACATGTGTCACGAAACCATCAGAAAAAAAAAAATTGTTCTCGCAAACAAACTGCGTCCTCATCGAAAGAAGTTCCGTTTTCACTTCTGCGCATGTAGTTCCTGAACGCACTTCATTAACAGCATGGATGTTTTTTGGTAATTATCGCATAACGCAGTTATAGCTTCGGCCAACCACATTTTGCAATTTCAAATTCAGAAACGAAAATGGACAATGGAGGCCTATTTAACATCATGCAACAGGTCGCCGACAAATGACAACCACAACCCTCTGGTTGGCTAAAATTTTCAACTTGTAGCACTCCTTCCACAGAAAATAGCACTGGACCAAAAATGAAATCCTCCATGAAAACGGCCAACGCTCTGCCATACCTGCCACAGAACCCTCCACAGCACCTGACATAGCAGCTTCCATGGAAGATACTTCCATCGTGGCACACGGGCTTTAACAGGTAACTACAAAGAATACGAGTAACCGAATAATGTACTGCATGAAAATACTTGAAACAGTCTTCTATTTCTCGCCGTTGAACTGCAGCTACACACGTCCGTCATCTTCGCGTGACAGGCCACATAAACGTGCTCCTTGGTAGCTACTTGAAAATAATATACGAATACTTCGATTTTTTTCGTTCAAACGTCATTAATATACTCGAAGTACGTGTCGCTACGTACCAATCTCAGACCGGCCTGTCGATTACTGGAATAAAATTAAACATTCTACACTATTTAACTTGCAAAGGCCAAAAAACGGCGTTTCGCAACTAACAGAGACTCACATGACAAAGCCGACGGCACATTTTCTTTGGGCAGACGCTATACAAACAAATATCAATAAACGCAAAAACACCAACGTAAATACATCTGACTACTCATAGGTGATTAATCCGGTATACAGACGCCCATTAAGTAATTGTTTATTCCTCATAAGATTTAATTTATGTGTGATCGAAGTGTAAATGATATCCTGTGTAATACAGGATGTCCCACAAGTCCGGTCTCATAGGACAAGTCGCATTCCGCATGTGCAAATCTAATCGTGGCCATAAATTAAATTATTTTCTGTCCTAATGGCACATGGATGTGAACACACTGCCGTCGTCGCACTTCAACACACTGCGTCACTATACTATATACACTATACACGTTCCATATTTAACCCATTTATATTTCCCCTATGAGGCCGGACTTGTGGGACATACTGTATATTGAAAATGCCTGTATTAAAGAAGCAAATACACAGGCTATTCTGAAATGAATTGTCGTAAATCACATGGATGGGAGAGAACGCAAAATTAAACGTTACTTGTTAGTCAACGTTTGTCCGGAAATTGCACCCTACAAAGTTCCAGGAGCAAACACAACTGCGCAAATTTGAATTCCGCGCCAAGTAGCTGGTAGGGTAAGCGATTACACTGCAGTCACAAATCATAGTGATGGTTGTAGGAAGGGTCACAGACCTATGCTATAAGACAAACACGGTTAAGAACTTGTAGTCCTATCTACAGGGTTCACGGTGATCGAGTGGTCAGACCACACGCCTCCCACCAAGGCGATCCGGGTTCGATTCCCTGCGGGGTTTCACATGTGGGAATCGTGCCAGATGATGGTGGTCGGCGGGTTTTATTGGGGATCTCCCGTTTCCCCTGCACTTATCATTCCGGCCCTGCTCCATACCTCATGTCACAACCTCCCCCCTCCCCCCCCCCCAGCGCTGAAGACCACGATGTTAAGGGTGTGATAAAGTCATAAATTTAGGCTATACTTTTATGAAATATTATCAGTTTTGTAGATGATACTTGTGAGTACGTTTTACTATTACGAAACAATTTTAGCTTTGATAGTTTCTCATAACGGGGTGACAAATAAAAATTTACTTGCTAAGCTGCCATGCAAATAGTGAAAACCAACCGACTTAAACAAAATATTTCCCTGTAAACTTACATCCCATGAGCTACGCAATAAAACATTTAAAAACCCACAACGTAATATTTTGTATTTAAAAAATCGCTAAAATACAAAAAGAAAGTTGCAAATTCATCAATATTGTTAAACACAAAATTGTTCGCGAGATTTTTTCAAATGTTTTATTACGTAGAGTATGTTATTTCACTGTGAATTATTCCAAGTGCGTAAGTCAAATGGTTTTCGCTATTTGCATGGCTGCAGAACATTCAAATTTTGACTGACGCACTATTACGATAAAACTACGCCAGCTAAAATTGTTTCGCAAGATGAAACTGCACTAACAAGCATATTCTACAAAACTAACACTATTTCATATAAACACAAAATTATGACTTTAGAGCACTTTAACACTCTTAAGAGCGCGATTTACAGTAATTTTCATCAGTGTTTTTATGTTTTAATTTGTACTAGATATTTCTTTCTTACCAACTAACATACCAAACTGAAAAAAATTCACAGTGGATAAAGACGTCACCGGCTACAATTTCATGTTCATAAAAACAAAGTATAAAAACCTTTGTACTTAAGTAAAAATATTCACATTAAAAATAATAGTTTTAAAAATTCGATAATTTTCTTAAAATACCAAAATATTTTATTTCGTAGTTTAACATAGCTGAAGTTGTAGCCTACACCATCGTTATTCACGGTCAACTTTTTCAGTATGGTAAGTGAGTCGGTTTTAATGTCGTTCTTAAAACAGAAACATGACAATTTTGGATTTAACAAGCCATTGCGCGAAAACAATGCAAGATAAAAAAAATTTATAAGAGCAAAATTTAGTCACTTTTTGTGTCTAAAATAAGAAAATAAACATCTGGAAGGTACAAATATAAAAATAAAATATGGTGGTGAAAATTGCTGTACACCGCGCCAAAATCTATCATTCTCTCACTCACTCCACACATGATCTCACCACTCGCCGGGCAGAAATTTTTCATGAACATTATTTTGCCCCAAATTGTGTAGGTGACTCGTGCACATCTGTTTAACTCTGATTCATTCATACACACGGAACAAACATGTGTGTGTAAAAGGTACCTCTCATTTGACTGCGCCAATGACAATGAGGTTCGTGCCACACCGCCACTTCTGAGATTTGCGGCACAACCCAAGAAAGACTGGTCAGAGTTACGAACCATAAAGCAGGCCTACTTATGTGTACGTTAAAGCACTGGAAAAAAGAGCCGGGTCATAATTCTTATCGCGAAAAAATAGTGCGTATATAATTATTAGTACAGTTGTGGCAACCTCATACTTCCTGTTGGATTTCTTCCTTTCGGCTGCGATTGTTCATCCGTTCAGCCTATGGCCTGGTGCCTGGCAGCGCGCGGAATTCAAATCTGCGCACTTGCTTGTTCCTTGCATCTTTGCAGGGTATTATTTCCGAACAAATGTTCACCAACAAATGTTTATTTCTGAGTTTTCAACCATCCATGTGATTTACGGCCACTAATTCCAAAACATTCAGAGAGAGTGTGTGTGTGTGTGTGTGTGTGTGTGTGTGTGTGTGTGTGTGTGTGTGTGTGTGTGCGTGCGTGTGTGTGCAACACTAGTTGCGCACAGTACACCAAGCCGATATAGGCGATCCAGGATAAGCCGAGCACTCAGAAGAGCTCTGCTTAAGTTCTATTTTCAGCCAATTCATATATTTCCGCAAGTAAAGGCTAGCGACAGGATATATCTAACCTCTCTGGACACGCCACTTGATGTTTGCGCGTGTAAGATAAATTGTGCAGTAGGTATGTACCTATATTGTTTGATAAAAAAAGTTTAGTAATTATATAAAACACAAATATGCTGAGTTACATTTATTTTATGTCAGTATTATTGTATTTAAACATGAATCTACACGGAACTACGTTCGGCAATCCGCAGCCATAGGAGTAAGGTAACCTATTGTTAAGGTCATGATGTTTCATTTATTTCAAAAAATTGCAAATAACTCGAATAATTTTTTAACCAAATACTTTGAAAAAAATTTGAGACACTGTACAGTCATACGATACACAATTGTGCCCGAGCGTTTTTTTTTTTTTTTTTTTAATAATGTACCATTTGCTTGGGAAAAAATTATTTTGCTTCTTTTTGGTTTAATTTTAACAAAATATGAAAATTCAGGGGCAAAAATCTAAAAATCCTTTTGCTGTATTGCAATAGAAAAATTCAGATACAAACGATAAAACTGTGAGAATGAATTTTTTGATATATGTATTAATTTGCGCTGAAAAAAAATATATTTTCGAAACCACTGTAAAACTAAAGAGTGAGGCCTTAATCTTGAATTATATGCAGTAACTGTTGGAGGGCTTAGAAACATGAGCTTTTAAGGGCAATGGAGCGACGGATTTTTTTTTTTATTTTCGATTGTTGTTGCATGGCATAAGAATCAGAGAAAAATTTCAAGTAGACTGACCATGAAAAAATATTTTTTAGAATTTTTTTAACGAAGTTATGACCACTTTTTTGGAGTTTTCTACATTCATGTAAATATCGGAAACTACAAAAAATTGCGCGGGATGAC
>PNEQ01060421.1:14392-26726 GCA_003012365.1 Medauroidea extradentata | reverse complement strand
TGTGGTATGTTACTACACTGTGACACAACAGTACGAAACGACGAATAGACTTTAAACTTGGGCAATTGTTCCTAGCATTTTTATAATTTTATCTCATTTCGACATTGTCACTTTTGGCAGTAAACCGACGATATATCATCTCACGTATCTCAGGTTTGGGGCACCAAATACGTTTCCGCGAAACCTTTACCCTCTGAAACTTTGTAATGTCAATAAAGTTAAAGTGAATATTTTGAAAATATATAATTGAGGGCACCGTCACCAATGGTTGTGCACAGGGTAAACAGATGTTTCTCATTCGATTAACCTCTTACCTTAGGTGTCTGTATTTACCCCACAACCTCAAATTGGCAGTTTTATAAATAAGGCCCAGGCGAAGTCGCTGTTAGTGGCAGGGACAAACTTAAGACTGCTTTTCGCGTGGACAGCTATAGCTACTTATCCTGCTGCAGAATTAGTTCAACTAGCCGCTTGGACATTCTAACACTTGATGACTGAAGTACCAATCTTGTGTACAAAGAGGTTTTTAAATTTAAGCAAATATTATCAGTTACGAATAATACTCGCGAGCAAAGCCGCGGGGGACTGCTAGTATAATATAAAACTCTTCAAATAAAGTTTCCCGTTGATGGAGAGTTGAATGCCATAATGAGGATGGTTGATATTTAGTACATATAAGTACGTTGGGCCAGTATTTTACAACTAATTTTCAACTTAATACATTTTATAAGAATATTGTATATACATGTCGTAACACACATAAATGTTCCTCTTAAAAAATTGTTAAATTACTGTTTATTGTAGTTTTTTATTGGTAGAATTCTGCAAAAAATATTGCAAAGAAAAACTGTGTCTAATATATAACATGATGATGTTGGGCCATTGTTATTTTACAACCAAAATCCGTCTTATTGCATTTCATGAAACCAATGCTGAAACATGCATTAGCGTACATTATAATACTATTTTTATTACAATTAAATTAATACAATATAGTTTCTGTAACGTTTACGTTGCTAGACTGCCGGGAAAATGTTAGAAAGACAACATGTGAATATTAGCTAATATGGCTATGTTGAGCCAACTTTGTTTTACAGCAAATATCCAACTTAATAAATTTCATGAAAATAATGCTAAATCATGCATGCACATTTATTAAAAGAAATTAGATAAAATATGGTTTCTTGTAAATTTTTATTAGTTGGTAAAGTGCTGGGAAAATGTTAGGAAGACGACTGTTTGATATTTGCAAATGTGACCATGTTTGTCCAACATAATTTAATATTCGAAATTCAACTTAATATTTTTTTTTACAAATTTCATAACACACATACTTTTACATCTTGATTAAAATAAAAGTGTTAAAGTAGGTATTGTTTGATGAAATTTAATTAGTTTACAGAGTTATCGAAAAATGTAGAAATTACAACTGTTGGTTATAAGCAAATATACCCAGTAACAACATATGTTGGGCCGACGGTTTCAAACCGTTTGGAACTGTGTGTTGGAACACTTACATAAAAACAATGTTGACCCAACATAGTAAGCCAACTATAATGTTAGAAAACAACATTGTATTGGAATGTTATCACCACTGCAAATGAAATGATGTTTTAAAATTTTAAAAGAGGTTGAACGCAATGATAAATAAATAATTTTTCAGAATTTTTGAATGATTTGTTGAGCGTTGGCAACAAGTTGGTGTAGATTTTTATATTCATGCTAATGTTATAAAACCAACATAAGTTACTTTCTTTAACACACAAAATAACATTCTAATTGGAAAACAGAAATATGTTCTACACAATCGCACAGACTCTACAGTATTTTAAAGATTTTAGCATATATGTAAGAGTAAGATTTTTAATATTTAATATAGTTGGTTGAAAGTTGCATTTAGTATGAACGTTTATTTTGGGCGAACGTTGTAATACCAACAAAATGTCATCTACAGTAAACAATTATTTAAAATGGAAAAGGGGAAGATATCCCGTATGACTCTATGAATATTTTTTTTGACATGAACATTGTAAGAGCAATTTTTTGAACATTTGAAACGTTTTGTTACCGGTACTGTATTTAATGCTGGCCCAATAATTTAAAACCAACGGAATCTCTATAACGGATAAACTTATTTAAAATGGAATTGTAAAAATTATTAGTACCCGATTTCTTGGACTATAAACATTTTATAATCAATTATTTTAATTTAAGAACAATACTTTGATCCGTAAAACGGGTTACTAATGTTTGCAACTATATGGTAGTTGTATATAGTTGGGTTTTAGTACTATATTTTATGTTGGCCCAATGTTGTGAGACAATCATTTTAGAAAGCATAGTATACCTTTTGTCTGTAAAAAAATATTTTTCGATCTTTGCTTATTTGTTTTATTCACAAACATTATGTATCTAATTTTTCACTTGTTTGGTTATTGATTGGATACATGTTGTAAAGTAAATTGTTGGTATTATAACGTGTTTGTGAACTACGAATTAATCTTGCCATACATTTAATAAAGATAAGAATTTTTGATTCATAATTTAGAAAGCGTAATGTTGGCATATAAATTGGTCCAGCGCTGTAATCAAATGTTTAGCCATTTTAGACGACTTAAATTATGCTAATCGGGTAAATATGAACTAGATTGCTCGTTATTCAAAGAGAATATTTCGAATATTTCTTCTCCAACGAGCAAACAAAATAAATTTGTGTGTGCGACATTTACACTGATGAAATACAAAGTAACTTAATGAAAAAGAAATTTAAGTGGCAAATTAGCTGTTAATTAACTAATAATTCATTGGATGAAATGTGTTAAGTTTAGAAAAAATATAACGCATCCAAAATCCAACCAAAATTATAATTTTGTAAATAACTTTAAATATGTGTCGTTTAAAATATTTGGAGTTAAGTTCTGTATGCAGTCTTGGCGATTAACTAAGACAGCAAATAAGTTAACATACTTCTCAAGTGGGGTTGTAGAGTAACAGGAAAGGTAACGTCTTAATTATATAAGGGGTAATGGGTATAATGAAAGCGTGGTAGGTTAAATACCAATGTATTTCTGGTGGACTTTTTTTTACTCACTTCAAGAAGTTTGTACTGAACATTAGAGCACTACAAGTGAGATAAATACATACTTGGCTTAAATTTGCTTTTAATAAGTAATTTTGTTCATCCAACATTTTATGAACTTTGGCCAAACGTTATTCTGTTGTTGACACTACATACAATCGACACAATGCCAACGTTAAAATTTTCATCACATATATTGTTTGTTATTTGATAGGAAATTAGTTAGCAGCTAACCAAAAACCAATGTTGGGCCAACGTAGGCCCACATGACATTTTGGCATTGGCCCACTTTATAATGTCAGTGTTGAACTATTGCTGGACAAATGTTGTTTTTGGGTAGGCATCCAACCAAAATACCAATTTTGGGCCAAAATAGGCCCTAGTGTCATTGTGATGAGGGGCCAATGTAAATATTTCCAACGTTGGGCCAACCTTGAAGCACCGTTGGGCCTAAGTTGGCCCAACCAAAAACTGCTACTGAAGAATTGCCTTGTGCGGAGGAAAAGATTATATGAACTATATTTTTTAAAAATTTTCCTTAAGTACAGTAATTTTTCACATTTGTGATAAAGCCCATTACCATGGTTCAGTTGTTTGACTTAATTGTGCACATTAAAGGGAGTATTTCGGTTGGGGCAAGTGCCATATCGTTTCAAGCAGAAGGGATAGGTAGTCAGGGAGTACTGCCAGTAACAAAATGTCTGGATAAATGTAGGCAGTTTTGCTATGCATGTGGTAAGAGTAATCATGTTGGGGATCAATGTTTTTATAGTAAGAAAGAGGTAATTAAGTCGCTCGTGACAACTACTGACAAAGGAGAACAACCTCTGATTCCCACAGATAGTAAAGGCGGGAAGGGTGAGAAGAGTAATATAATGCAAAATGAGATTAACATTGAGTCTCCAAAATTCTCTTTGCATGATGTAGTTTTTTATGCAAGCATTAGGGGTATTTTAAGAGTAACTGACATGCTGGACAAAAACCGTAAAAAAAAAAAAAAAAAAAAAAAATTAAAAAAAAAAATAGTTTCCTATACGGGATGAAAGTATGGGTTAGTATGGGTTATCATATATTCCAGTCCTTGTTACTCATACAAAATGTCTGCATTAGTGTATTCTGGAGTTTCATATTCATTAATAAGTTCAAAGTTTTGTAATACAATAATGAGAGTGTTGGACAAGGGTTCTGTAACTATTGAAAATTGAGAGGCCATTGGGTTTTCTTTAGCAAATGGTGGCGTGATTCAATCAAAGTGTATCGGCAGGTTTAAATTAAAGGTCCAGAAATTTACACGGAAAATTGATTTCATGGTCTTACCTGGGTTATGTTACGATATTTTAGTAGTAGACTTCCTATGCCAAACTCGGGCCATTTTGGACATTAATAAGAAAGTTTTTTTTTTTTTTTTGGGTTTTGTCCTGAAATATAATTTAGTTTATCTAATAACAATTTTACACGTAGGATAACATTGGCATCAAATTAAACACAATCTCAAAGTGAGCAATTAATAACGTTGCAGAAGGAATATACTGTTACAGTAACTATTAAGTCATTTTTCTCAGTACCACATTGAATTACATTTTTAAGATAGAGAAGATTTTTCATCTGTACCTTATTGGGTTTCACCCCCGAAAATGCACGAATTTAAGGGAATGACGAGGGGGATGCAAGATCAGGCTGTAATTGAAGAATACACAAGTAGTTATTCTAGTCCATCGGGAAAATACCGAAACATTTGTGACTCTCTAAAAATAATAAAACATTTAAATTGACTCTTATCCTTTGCCACGCTGGAAAGAGTTTTCCGGCATGTGGGAAAGCAAAATATTTTTCAGAGTTAGATTTGAATTCTACCATTTTGCAATGCGACTTACATCCAAATTCACGTTATACCCTTGGGTCAATATCAATGGAAAAGGATGCCTATGTGGTTAGTAGCTTTTCCTAAGCTATGTTATGTCAAATGTATTGTTTAATATTCTGGCAAAATACCAGTATGAGTGTTTGTTTACTTACACAAATGATGTTTGCATATATAGTAATAGTTTCGAGAATCATACTCAACATTTAACTGAAGTATTAAATGCCATGCAGGAAGCTGGCTTAACCATCAACATCGAGAAAATAACTTGATATAATACACATTTTAAATACTCGGGATTTGTGATATAGAATAGTATGTTGTTAAATGGACCCGGAAAATATAAAGCCCATAGTATAGTTTCCTACTCCTAAACATTTGCGAGGGGTCAGACAATTTTTGGGAAATGCTGGATTTTACTCCAAATTTATTGTTGACTTTGCACAGGTGTCCAAAATTTTAAATGCATTAAAACAAAAAGGGGTTGATTTTAGATGGGAAATAGTGCAGAAAAACTAATCTCATAAACTAAAAGAAACATCTTCAGTTCTGCTTTTACAATTACACGACTTCAAAAAACAATTCACTTTGCAGGTCGATGCAAGTTTAAAAGCACTTTGGGCTGTATTGAGTTAGGAATTTGAAGAAAAATTATCCCCAGTAGTTTATGGCAGCTGGCTATTAACAATCCCTGAACAGAAATTTACAGCATATGAGCTGTAGTAGTTGCTATTTATGGGTTGGAGAAGATTTCAGATTATTACAAGAAGCTGAACTTGTACTGTAGACCGATAATCAGTTTTTAAGTTGAGTTTCGAACACTGCTAAGCATGCTGATAGGATTTCCGGATGGTTGGAATGTTCAATAAATTGGAAGTATCAGGTTAAACATGTCATGGTGTTGATAATGATGTAGCTGACTGTATCACATATGTTGGACAGTGATGAATTTAGTGTGGAAAAGGAATCTTAGGTTATGGTAGTGCAGGATATTCAGGAACCCGAGGAATAAAAAATCGGTAGGCAAGTATATGACCTCTGTAGCTGAATTCCCACTGAGACGTGTATACTTGGACATTTTTGGACATTTATCGTGAAGCGTGATCAAAGGTGGGTTTTACTTCAATTCTGGAATAGCAAGTATGTTTGTTTCTTTCCTTAAAGGACAATGAAAACGGAAGGGATGAGTAAAACTTTGTTAAACGGGCTATTTTTTCTATTTGGTTTTCCATTGTTTTGATTACTTATAAAACTACTGATTTTACAATTGTTGAGGCGAAATTTTTGCTTTTCTATAAGAAGTGAAGGTAAATTAAGTAGAAAGGTAAAACTGATATTTTAAGGCAGCTTTTCGTGCTTTTCAAACTAGGATCCATAAATAATGGGATAATTTACTGTATCAGTTACCACTAGCATTTCACAACTGTACCTCATAACGCTACAAAACATACCCAACAGAATTGTTTTGGAGAAGATCTGTTTCTAACCCGATTATAAACACTTCAGGATTACATGAGTTTTGCTGGATTTTATGATGATCCACAACATTTCTATGAGATTTGGAATGATGCAACAAAAAACTTGCAGAAGTACTATAATAAAATTTCAAACAGGTATAACCAAAAGGTAGTAGATGTTCCTTTTAATGTTGATGATAAAGTTGTGAGTTCAATCGCATTTTTTAAGCTCTAAAGCTGTTAGTTTTTTAGCCAAGTTGGCGCCAAATTATGTAGGAACATAGATAAGTTTTGTATCACCTGTTGCTATTTCGTTGGAAGATGAACAGAATACCGACAAGAGAAACGATGCTCATGTAACTCAGCTTAAAGTATTTCATGGTGTATAGTAATTCTGACAGTAGTCGTTATTCACTAGTGCCATTCTCATTTTAATATTTTGTTTCACCACCATTTGGCATTTAAAAAGGGCATTGTTTTGTTTATGTTGAAATGAAAAAAAAAAAAAAACATTGTAAGTTGTGCAACCTAGATTTCGGTAAACAAAGTATAGTGTAATCAGGATTGTGATAATAACAAGTAGTGGAGATAGGAGGGACGACGGGAACCTGATTATTTAAGCGTAATTATTTTTTTTTCAAGAATGGTAGATATTTACTCAGAAGTGCCAGTCTGTATGTTGCACTGGTTACAAGTGCTGTTGTTTTCGATGTTTGAGTTTGCTTGGCAAGCATACATGGTGGCGGCAGAGAAGAGAGCATATCATTGTGACATTGTTCTACACATCATGGTAACCAGTGGCCGCAGATCCATAGTACAGCTAGCTGCCCCAGAGGTGATCAAGCGGCAGTTTCTGAAGTGTAGCAAGAGAAGCCTGGGAGTCTTCTCAGTCTGTCCAGCCAGGTGGATCTCCAGGAGGACCAGGTTGCAGCAAACGGGTTTTCTTTCTTCGAGTCAATTATTTTGAACTTTGAGATGCAAGGAGCCTTCAACGAGTAGAGGAACAAGCGCCCGTGTCTCATTTTTACGCTACGTTATGAGTTTTACTTCAACTGCTGCAGTATATTGCGTTATTAAACAATTCAGTACTTCCTACCTTTATAAGAAACGAATATTTACGGCCAAGCAAATAGTTGATTGCCATCACTCCACTTGTATGTTAAGCAGAACCGGATTGCCAGATATATTGCAACCGAACAGCAAGGCGATGTGATTGTCATGTATTTGTAATGATCACCTGTGTACGACATCAAAATGTGAATCGACTCCTGTCAACTAGATGTACAGACACATGAGTTAAGTATATATTGTAGAAATTTGTTATCAAACATTTAAACTATGAATCTTGATGGTGGAGATTTACTTCTAAGAACATTTTCCTGTGCGTGTACGTGACCTTGGTAGTTCTGTTAACAGTCACCAAGTTGATAACCTATGTAACTATTTAAATTAGCCACGGTGTTCATTCAAAATATTACTTTTTGAAATATTATTTTTGCGACCGCCATTATAGAATTACATACAGCCTACATAAAGATAAAAATGTAAGCATTAGCTTGGATAATCTCCATTGCATTTTCAGGGTAAAATTTATATGATGTTTGATTAATGAAAACTACTATATTTTTTACACTACAATGTGTGTCTTATTATATACTTTATCATTAAATGTTGTATATATATATATATATATATATATATATATATATATATATATATATATATATATATATATATATATATATGTATATGTATATAAATTTTGCTAACAATTTGTCGTTCTTTTTCTAAAATGTGTTCTAAGGACTCTAATTGCGCAATTTTGATAACCTCAGTCTGGTACCTGTTTGCCAACATTGATAGCCTGGTGTTGAGCTTGTTTGGGGTACCTGTGAGGTGGTTGGGCACACTGCACAGTTAACAATTGCCTACACTACTCAGAAGTTACAGCTTTCACCACAGCTTTCAAGTAATAATAATAACAAAAACAATAATAATAACTACGATAGTAATTGTGTTTTCAAAATTAGTTTGAAAAAAAATAAATTTAATTGCTCGCAGTTAATCACTAACAGCAAACCAGAAACCATCATTCGTTATTGCGCACTGTTTGACTATACACGACATAAATGAACCACAGTTCAATATCGTGCTGGTTAACAGCAGCAAAGTCTTCACTATTCACGTTAGCATCAGTCTTAGCACACGATATCTTGTGTATCTTGTGTGTGCGTGTGAAGGTAGGAAGGCACTTGACTTAGCGAGATAATTGGCAGAAAGGAGACTAGAATGACGATGCTTACTTTGTGCGGAGGATGCGATCTCAGCCAGCAGGAACACAGCTAGCGCGAGGAGAGACAATTGCCACAACCTTGTTGGCACGACCTGTAACAAACCCGAGCACAACACTGTCATCACACACACACTCGCTTCAGCAAACTACACGCCACATAAACACTCTTCATTCTATGCTTTTGACATAAACATGTTGACGTCTTCACTGCCCTAAGGCAGAATGCTTGGTTGAAAGCACGGTCTATGAAGGTAAAGGTCTTGACACTGAGGAATAAAATGTGACTCCTTCTTGTCGCCGAGCGCTAGTAGTAGTTTAGTGGAAGATTTGTCTTGTTTTTGTATTTGGCTTAGCTTAAAATGTGAAGTTGTTACCGGAATTGCGAGTATTATATCGAAGAAAAAAATTGGAACATAATTTTGTATTGGAACACATTTTTTTCAACCATAAAATTCAGTTTTTCAATCTTTCACAAGTAGATGCACATATCAACGATTCTAAAATTTTGCTGGACACTAAATGACAGTTTTTGGTCGAAAGGGTTAACTAAAATAAAAATACATAATATATTTTTTCAGACTACTTTTATAAACAGTTCCACACATGTCAATGCATTTATGGACATGGAACATGTATAGACTATATCAGTTTACCTTATTAACATTATTTTACATAAATAATTGCAAAAAAATTGTGAAACGCGAGATGTAAACAAGACAAATATTCTACCAAATTACTACTAGCGCTCGGCGACATGAAGGGATCACTTTCTCTTGCTGGAGAGCATATGCAGTGTCAAGACCTCCTCCTCTTAGACCGTGGTTGAAAGTAATCAACACGTCGCTTTATTGAAAGAGGTTTCTGTAGACAGCCATAAAGTTCACAGTTTTCAGCTCAATAAGGCAATGGGGGAAGCTAGAGACTTTCCCCACTGACTAAGCCCAAGATGTGTTACTAATGGTGTGCGCTGGGAACACTAACAAAAGTCAAAATCGTGCATGTTGTTAGTGAGCAATTCATACATTTAATGACTGAATTTTCTTAAAGGATTATAATTACTCAAACCCCACATAATATCTAATAACCCCTTGAATAATGCATTTAATATATCATACTGACATACGTATATTGTACGTGAGCAAGTTGTAGGTAAACCTATATATAATGTACAAGAGTTGTTGTAAGCAAGAGATCCCACCCGGCCATAACAGGCAGGGAATAAGTAATGTGCTCGCTCCCGTCATAGTAGCAGACGCTCGCACACTATGGCTAACATCTCTGACATGGCGCTCCTTTCCTATACGAGGGATATTTGGCGTCTACAGTGGGAAGAGAAGCGCAGTTCAGAAATGTCACTCGAGCTACAGCAACATGAAGCATTTACAGCCACAGCGTACAACAGTAACTAGACACATGGTGGTTGTGTTGCTGACAACCTTCCTGCTAACTGCAAGGACCACCTTCCTCCAACTGCACTCGGGCTGCAAAGATACAGGACGTTCAAAAATTCAATGCCCAAAGTAATAAGGAAGATGAAGGACACAATTACAAATATATTTCGTCAGATAACCATGTGTCGGAAACAAATAGTTTAGGAGTAATGAGTATTCAGGGGTCTCGGGAGTGATTGATCAATGTTACAATACATTCAAAATGAGCAACATTAACCTGAGCGCAGAGCCGGTATCGACGTAGCAAGCAGTCCCACGTTTGCTGGAAGATGGATAGCGTGTGTTGTATCGTTGTATCGTGTAGCCGCCGCAAGAATCCCTGCAACTAATTCCTCCTCCGAGCTTACATGGCTAGACTACATCTCAGATTTCATGTACTCCTGCTCATTTAGTGTAATGTTGATAAAGAACGAACTACTATAAACAATTACCATTGGTGTCTTCTCAATCATACCCGATACCACTGAATACTCTTTGCTCCTAAACTATTTGTTTCTGACACATGGTTGTCTGGCGAAATATATTTGTATTTGTATCCATCTTCTCTGTTACTTTGGGCACTGAATTTTTGAACACAGCCTGTGTGTGTGTGTGTGTATATATATATATATATATATATATATATATATATATATATATATATATATATATATATATATATATATATATAAATAAATAAATATATATATATATATACTCATATTCGCACACACTTTAATCATGATAAACCGATATAATCCTACGTAATATTGCAAACCACAAAATGTCTATGCGTTCAATATATTACAATGGCGGTCGTGGAGTATGTATGGATGGGTGTTTACCACATGTAGTTGTAGGACATGTGAGGCTTAGGCTGATGCAGTGTCGGCATGCCAGCTGGCTTCGTAGTGCCGGCGGCTAGGCTGGTCCTTACAACACCAGTCTCATCTGCCTGCCCAGATATGCACCGACCCTCTGGCTTACTTTCCCATTGTCGAAATACTTACCCTGATGTAACGTTGGCTTCGTGTTCGCGTGGGTGTGGAACTACGCTGTGCTACCTCGCGGTGAATTAGTTAACTCATTATCTTCTCCAATTATTTCCTTCGTCTGCTTTCCTCTAGTAAAAGTAAAATCCACTCAGTGGTGCTAAGACTCCAGGACAGATGTTGGCCAATGGAATGTGCGAAATGAACGAACAAACAACTTGCATACTGCTTCATGAGGATGTATACTATTGAGGTCGATATATAGTCCCCTAATCTTATCAAATAAAAATTAACTTTTTTTCCCCATAAGCTATTTAGTGAAGACGGACATACCTTCAAGAAATTTTGAAAATCCTAGTTTAAATCGTTGTTACTTAACACTTGTTCCCCAAAACAAACATGTTACATTTTACACTGCGAAAATTTATAAAAGTAATTATGTAATTTTGCACAATGCATGTACACTCGTTCTTACTACCACCAACACAAGCTTATGGAAACTTGGGCGGACACATTGGAATGTTGTAGAAGGGGGGATGGCAGTATTGCAAAATAACCTTCCTGACCTTGATATTGTCTATATCATTGTGGCATGAATTGTACCAACTGTAGCTCTACTTAAACACACACACTATATATACAGGGTGAGGATGCTAACTGTTTAAAGCTCCCCGCAGTGACACTGGGGACTCCGAGACAAGTGATTCGACATAGGACATGTAGGGTCCAAACGGACGGGAAAGGCCCGAAAATTCGCCTTCAAGTTTCCATGACGTCACATCCGGTGTGTCCGCATCAATCTCCAATCTTATGCGAGACGGCCAGGTTTTTTTTTTCTTCTTCGTTATTGTAAACAATGAAGTGTTTGTCGTAATTCTGCGTCATTTGACACGTTAACTTACAAGCAATTCCTTGTTAGGAAAGTGACTGTTGTCTTAATGAGTTATTGCACCCATTATGTACATTATTAGGACTGATTAATTAAAAAGATGTACTTTGTACCGGTTCGGTGATTCCTTGTTAAAAATATCATAACAATGTCCCCGTAAGCTTCATGATAGAGAACAATTGATACAAACTTGTCCGCAAAAGTGCACACCGAGCCAACAGCTCGTCTTTGCTAACAACTTTATCGAACATGCATAAAACAAATACAAACTAATGGGGCTGTAAACAAAAAATGTAGAACACAGCTAAAACAAAATAAAATAAATTATGCAGC
>PNEQ01060421.1:0-14292 GCA_003012365.1 Medauroidea extradentata | reverse complement strand
GCCTCACCCTGTGTATATACATATATATGCGTGCACAAAAGGAAGTTAGTCTCCATAAAGATTATTTTTGGGTTTGTCTGTAATGTGACTTCAGTACACAAGTGTATGAAGTATATATATTTTACGCGTTAAATAAGTTGGAATTGTTCTAAAATGCCGTTTGTTTGAAACCAAGTCTTTTATCGTCAGTTGGTGACTCCAATGCATTTAATGATTATTAGTTCAGTCAGTTTTGTTAGACGCTTAACATAGAAAGCTTCAGAAGAGCTAACTTACATAAAAGTGTGAGTGTGCGTGAATGAGTGTGTTTGTGTGTGTCTTTGGTTGGAAGGAAAGTATGAGTCTTTGGTGTACAAAAAAGTGAAGAAGCTAATAACTGTAACCATTCTTTGAAACTTTCCGAAAATCAAATAAGTAAAGGAAACATTATTTGTAACGAATTGTTTGTAAATTGTGTTCGGGGAAGTTCTATTATGATTATGACATAAATATCACTGGTAGACATTACGCAGGCTGGACTAAATGTTGAGCAGAAGTTGCTGTGGCCGCCTGGAACAATGTCCTGTGTACGGCTATGTAATGTAGAGGATTGTAGGAACGCAGTGTTGAATGCTGGCCAACTGCAAACAATTGAGATGTGCAATATGTGACCGACTATGAAGACAGAGGTTTATTATCCTAGGTCGATGACACACACTCATACCTTCCTCGCAACTATTTACACTCGCACAGCTCTCAGTGAGTGTGTCCTTCATTACTTCTAAGCTCACTTGGCGTGTTGGTAATATACTTCTGTATTACAGTCGAATAAGTGACGCTTCTACAGGAAGATACGCTGCCAATAACTACTAGGCAGAGCTGTAGACACGCATGTGGGACATTGATAGAGAGCAGTGCAATAATCTTTCACGGAAATTAGCGGTCCCTAGGAATTTATAGTTATTACAATTACGTCCTTTTTGATTTCTTACTTTAAACGTTCTAAGTCACAAATTTCGAGAAATATATTTGGTTAAATTAAAAATCTTATATTTATTTTATTATAAATAAATTAACTTTATGAAAACAGATCTCAGGCTTTCGCGGCCGTTGTCTGCATTTTCTTGGCTTGTGGGTGTGAGCCGCACCCACAAGCCAAGAAAATGCTAACTTTATGAAAGTATAGTTAATTTCATCAAACAATTTCACCACAACGTTACAACACACACAGTTTTAAAATGTGAGTTTATTTCAACACATGTTTTGAAAAATGTTTTAATTTTAAAAGATAATATGATATACTGCTATTTACGTCGAGCCAACGCTACTTACAATAGCATAAAGTTAAGTTTACGTAAAGTTAAGTTTACGTATGCATTGTTCATTGAAATCGAATATTTTTCAAAATTAAATTTAGAAAACTAAAATATTTCGTACACATTAAATGTTGAACATACAATTAGCCTATAGCCCTGGAATACTGCGAAAATTTTGTTAAATTTTATGACGATTTCATAAACATTACTTTTATATCTTAACTAACTAAACTTTAAAACTACGTCTTTATAAACTTTTATAAGTATTTCTGACTAGCCAAAACGTAAAGCACACTCGTAATTGCATGACAAACTAGTTCGTAATAACACATTGAATGAATTTTCTATTTAGTTTAAAATCCTTTAATACAAAACTCTCAAAATATCAAAACGGCAATACGCAATATGATTTTGTGTAGACAGTTGTATGCGAGACTCGACCCGAATGGTTCCAGTATACCTTCACAGTATGTTGTTCGGCTAAACACCACTCGCCTTCCTACCAGCATGCGACTGAAAACTCGAGCATAGGACGCTGCAGTTTGTCCCCATTGATAAACATAACTGAACATATACGTAAGCGTGTGTGCGTCCCTACGCAAGTAAATATGCACATATGGAGCAAACATTCGTAAAAGACATATATACAAAAATCCTAAAATATGCTAAACATATTTTCTATATAAGATTAGTGAGTTGCACACGAATATTTACTGAGATTCTTCGAAATGCAACATTAGACCTTGAACGTGTTTCCGATTAATTATCTATGTCTATCCAGTCCTTAGGGATAAATAAATGGTTTTCACTTCAAAATTATGCTTACGTAAATACCCAAAAGTAGTTTCAGTTTTGTAAAAATACTACCTCCAAGCAGTAAAATAGGGTAAAATATGTTTTTATGAATCGTCTATATGGCTGGAACACAAATAGCTATCGTCGTAATTTTTCTTTAATTGGATATCTTCAAGACGTTTCAAAATTCTTTAACTTAGGGGGTGAAAAAATGTGAAAGGTGTTTTCGATTATTCCTCCATATCTATCGAACCAATCTAGAAATTGAAGCGTTCTTTACTTCAGGTTGATGCTTACGAAAATATCCGAAAGCCCATTTAAATACAAATTCTAAATTTCTCCTCAAAGAGGTAAAAAAATGGTAAACTGTGTTTTCGATTCACAGCATATATATATAGGCTATATATATATAGGCTATATATAGGCTATATATATATATATACACCATTTTTTTATATATATATTAAAGTGATTTTTGTGTAGGAATGATGCTTATAGAGATACCTTAAAAGTAATATCACAATTGGAGTTTAAAATGGGTTAAAAGCCATGTAATGTGTTTTTAATTAATCCTCAATATATATTGAACACATAGGTCTATTGTGTTTTTCCCGTCCAAGATATGCCAGTAAAGTAGTCTAAAATATGATACAAGGATTTTTTTTTTTAATTCAGTCTCTTTGGAGGAGAAACTATCTGTAATGTGTTTTAGATAAATCCTCGTAATATTTCGAACCTGTCGAAATATTCAGTATACTTTCCTTAAGGATGACTATTAGGTATGTAGCCGCAAAATATTTTTAAGAATTTCCAAACTTCAAACTCTCAGTACTGTACAGGGTTGATACGTGTTTTTTAATTAATGATCGTGTTTTCTTTGACTGAACGAGCCATCGTCGTGATTTTCCCTTCACTTGGATACTTGAACAAATATTTAAGGTGTGAAATTAAGACTTTTTGAAATTCGACACCTAAAGGGCGAAAAGAATACAATTTGTTTTCTATCAGCTTTCAAGGTAGACGATCCGAAAAGCAGGTACGGCCAGCGGTAGATAAATTGTACAGGAGTTTCGTTCTACAGTTCTATGGAGACGTGTCGTTGTACAACCTCTATGAGCCTAGGAAATTATGAATAATTTCGACGTTATGTGGCGCAGCTGTTTGTCGTTCTGCCACACAAAAACTGCAACACAGATTACATTAGTGCAATCTAAAAGAAGTCGTTTAAAAGTAGTAAAAATGTATTATGTAGTCCACTATCCCCTATAGTTCCTCGACAGCGTTAAACCACATATACCAACTCACTAACCTCAAGGTTGGAGCTACAAATAAGTTAATATTTTGCAAAACATTATCTCGCCGAAACTGCCTAATGGCACTTAACTTCCAACTGAAGGCTTTGAAAAAACAAATATATTATTGAGGGCAGCATCACCAATAGTTTTGATCGAGGGGAATTAGTCTTCATGCCACGTAAACTGTGTATTTCATTATATTGCCTCCTTACATGCAGAAGTCTGTAATCACCTCACAACATCAACTTTGCTGTAACTATAGACAAGGCCCAGGCGAAGTCGCTGTTAGTTGCAGGAACAAACTTAAGACTGCTTTTCGCGTGGACAGCTATGGCTACTTGTCGTGTTGCAGAGTTAATTCATCTAGCAGCATTGTTATTCTTATGCTTGATGACTAAATTGCTTATCAGGTGTACAAAGAGTTTTCAATTAAAGTAAATACAGTTGTATGTGCTATGTGAAAGCCGCGCACACTGCTAGTTTATACATATACATATTTGGTCACGGGCAAATGTACATACTTTTATAACGTCTTTGGTGTATACACATTAAATTTCTTAAGATTTCTGACGATTTCTCTTGGCGTAGTGATTTGTAACACTGGTAGGAGGTTCTAGGTTCGAATCATGTGTAAAGCAAGATGACGGGAAGCTGATGTAATATTATATCCTCACATGTTAGTGGCAGCTGGCAGGAGAGTTTATTTTCTTATTGAATTGGCTCCATCTTGATGGCGTAGGCCATCAGTATAGGGTGAAAAAAGGGAATATGTATTTTTCCGACATCCTTGATATCTCATACCTGGTGACGTATCGTTATGCTTTTGAGGTGAAAAGTAATAAAATGTGTTCTCGCCATGACCTCAATGTATCATTAACATTATAAGCTACCGCAAATACTATAAAAACATCTGATTTTGCTGGGTGTCATGCTACAATGTTAGGTTAACAAGCAAGAGGAATGCTCTCTTTTCGTACGAAACTTCACTTGTTTCAGAATAGTACCGTACGTTCATCAAGTGAATTGGTTTTGGTAATTTTCTCGATTAAGGAAGAATGATATTCTTCGCTCAAATAATTACGGTATACGACAGAGATTGTTTATTTCGCGGAATGATAATAAGTGTGTGAAGGAGTTTTGTGAAAGGCATTATAGCCTCGTAAGTTGAGGTAAGTTCTTACAGGCGAATGTATTAGTGATGAAGCAAGAAACGTGCTGCATTTGTTTATTTATTTATATACTATTATATATCTTCAGTCAGAGCTTCGTTCAGTTTATACCTTTTATTATAACTCATTTATCCCTTACATACAGTGTATCACTTATGTTAATACTAATATTAATTATTTTCCTTCCTTCTATCGTTCGAAAATATTTTCATTATTTTACTGTGAACCTGTTTTTTTTTGTTCTGTCTACTATTTTTCGGGTTTCTTATTTTATTTTACTTTAAATGTAGTGTCCATAATTGTGTTTCTGAATATTCCATTTCCTTCTATCATTTCCCTGTTGATTCGCGCTTGCTTTAAGTACTCTTCTGTATCGTGATGGCAGTTGGTTGTCTCTACATACTTTGTTGCTACATAAAGATCCTCTTCAGTGAACCTGTTGTTGTTCATTCTCTGTAAATGTCCGTACAACTGCAGCACGTGTGTCCTGATATTATCTACGTGTTTGTATAGTTCATATAGTTGGTCTCTTCGTACATACGCCATTTATGTTCATTGTTCTGCAATCTTTTGTAAGAATTTTGCGTTTTACCTTCCCAGTTTCTGTGATGCATTATGTTCATATTGTGGCTGTTTCTGATGCTTACAGTGGTTCTGGTACTACAACCAAGCTGTAGAGGCTGGGTTCGTCTTATCTTCAAATATTTCTCCTCTAATAGTATATACATGTTACTTTCTATGCTTTATGTAGTTTTTTTCTGTTATATCTACGTTGGATATTATTTTTTATCCTCCTACGTGTATATTTCCAACATTCTTGAGATTTACGTCGGTTTTATGTCTTTATTTCGTATGTATATTTCATTGCCTTTTCTTTCCATGCACTGTGTTTGGTCGAATTATATCTGTAGACCTGTTCCGGTAGTGATTTTGTCTATGCATTTCAGTGCCTCTTGTGCTGCATGTTTATTGTTGTTATAACCATGTCATCTGCTAATATCAGGCATCTTGGAATTGTATTGGTGTTACAAGTACATCCCTTCAACCTGTTTGTTCTTCCCATTGTTAGACGATTTTGTCCAATAACGTAATGAATAAAACGACAGCAAGTAGAGAGACACTTCTGTATTACTAGAATATGACTTGTCTTTCTGTGTAGAGGGTGTATAAACACATACTTGCCCTCCTGCGCGCTATTTCGTCTGCGAGCAAAACATTTTCTGAGAAAATATTGCGAATTTTCTTTGTGATGTTATGATCTTTGAGATTTCAGAACTCGGCACTGCATTATTCTCGATATTTTTATTTGTTTTACTATATGTTTAACCGCTTTTATCGCGGGTGGTTTTGAATATGGATGTCACGTGGTTTCTCGTTGGTCCTCTTGGAACTGAGGAGTTTATTGAAGTACGCTACTCTGTATGACTTTTGCAGTTTGCTTTCGTCTGATGTTCCAGGGATCCATATGTTATTTGGAAGCTGAGTGTAGGAGGCTAATTACATTTAGTTTTTTTTCTTAAAGCAATGTATATATAATTAACATTACAAATATCTTAAAATGTACACATTATCAGTGGACGCAAAAATATTGACAAGTCGGATTTGACAGCAACATACCTAAGTAAGAAATTTCAGCCACTTGAGCTAGCAGAGTATTTTGTATGCATCCCGAAATGAGAAACCGGAAACCTTTTTGTTTTCCTGTTGTAAAGTTTGTTGTAGGTAAATACTAGCAAGTTTTATGTAAGTGAAGGTTGTGTATCAAGGCATTATCAAAGAACTGATGTTTCGTGCATTGTGGTGATGGACAAGGTCAGAAGTTACTAGTTTTACAGGTGTTTATTAAATATGTATTATAATTGTGGACTTGTTAGCTAAGCGATACAATGTTGTGTTTTGAGAGTTTAGCAGCTAGAGGCTAGGCGAGGACCGAGCGCTAGATTGGAAAGTGATGGCGGCAGAGGATAGAGAAAGCCAAGCAGCAGTAAGCAACCTGTGTTTCCGCTCAGCTGGCTGGGAATGCGGAAGTTGCCAGAGCCAGGAGAGCATCGTCTGACACTTCCCACGTCTTTCTCACGCTACCCACACAGCTAGACGCTGCTCACTCAGATTGCTCTCACTGTTAACACTCTCACATCTCAACGTGAATACTACCCATATATACATCATTCATGTCATCCTTACACTATTTCAAATATCACCCCAGGCAGAATACGCCGAATTGTTTGGTAAATATATCTTAAACCCTCATGTTTTACGGTGAAGTAAGCACAAATATATAATATATTGTTAAGTAAAAATATCAAATAAGTATTGTTAAAAATTATATTGGTTTAGTAAGAAGTATTGACTAAAACTAGAGAAAATTGTGATGTATTTTAACAGCTGTTAAATAATAGTTCGTTGCTACATTTGTGAGTCAGAAACTAGTTACTAGCTTTTTAAGTCTGTTAGGTAGAAACACAGGTCACTCTAACAAGATAAAAGTAGTTTTATGGTATTGTTTAACAGCACTCATGGTTTGGTGTATAATCGTCATAACAATTGTCCCAACGCGGGAGGGGGAGGGGGGGGGTGAAAGGGCCCTGGGCTAATGAGTGTGGGATACTTGAAAATATAAAGCCAGCCACTAAGTGTGAGCATAATTTGTGTTCTGCTTTGTGTTCATTCTGCGTTTTCCGCGGCTATGATAGGCTGTAGGCTATTGTTTTTAAATTAAAAAAATAATTGTATTTATTAAAAGAGTATAAGTTTTGATTACTTTGTACATTACATTTCAAATACGTTCAAAGATAAATATTTATAAACATTTCTGTATATATGTTATGAAGTTCGGTTACAACAGTGGTGTGATGTAGTTGGGAAATAGCTGCGCACAAGGTATACAAATGAATGACAAGTTGCAGCATAGTTCTGGTGTGTGTAGACACGGTAACTGAGTGACTTCAATCTGGTAATAAATACACTGCTCTTGTTATAGAGCTATGTGCACTCGAGTAAATGCCTTCCATTACGTGCTAGGCGTATCATGTCACTGTCCTTGCTTGGCTCCTGACGTATATCTGCGCACTGGGCAACCCCTGCCACCCATTTACACTAGAGGAACTCTGATACGTGGCGAGTGACGCTTATATGTAAACTTGTTATAGTGATATAGATGCGGGTCATATAAGTGATTTGTAAAATATAATCGATCCTTTACTCGCGTGTGTTACTCATATATAGCTTTAATTGAAAAACCTCTTTGTACACCAGGTAGCTAGTTCAGTCATCAAGTGTAACAATGACAGTGCTGCTAAATGAGCTAACTATGCGGTAGGATAAGTAGCTACACCTGTCCACGCGATAAACAGTCTTTAGTTTGTCCTTGCCACTAACATCGACATCGCCTGGGTCATATTTATAGTAACAGCAAAGTTGTCGTTGTGGGTTAATTACAAACTCTAGGTGTAAGAGGGTAATCGAATGAAATACGTAGTTTACGTAGTATAAATACTGATCCACCCCAAGCACAACCATTGGTGATGGTGCCCTCTATTACATGATTGTTTTTCAAATCCATCACTTGAAGTTAAGTGGCATTAGGGAGTTTTGGCGGGATAATCTTTCTCAGGTATATAAACATATTTGGTGCCCAAAATTTGAGGATTGTAATATGGTATATCTGGGCTGATGCTGTCGAGGAACTTCAGTGGATAGTGGACTGCATAATCCATTTTACCACTTTTAAAAGACTTCATCCTAATTGCACTAATTTCATCTGCCTTGCATTTCTTGTACGTCATAATTGCACGTTTGCACAGCCTTTAACGGAATTTTAGCCTAGAACCTCCCGAGCAGTAGACTGGAGCTACAAATAGCTGCGCTACATAACGTCGAAATTATTCATGAAAACTAATTTCAAATTAAAATATTAATTTCCTAGGCTCATATAGGTTGTACAACAACACGTCTCGATAAAACTGTAGAATGAAAACAACTGTATACTTTATTTTTCGCTGGTCGTACTTGTTTTTGTATCGCATGCCTTGAAAGTTTACAAACTAAATTTCTTCATAATAATTAAGTTATCTTACAAAATATAAAACTTGCGTAACTTTTTCAAGTACTTACATAAGCATTGCTATGACGCGATCAATACCTTAGCATCTCTACTGGTTAAATAAATATCAACAAATTTTATGATTTTCACCCTCTTACATGTAGAATTTCGAATAATCTTAATTTCACATCTTAAATATTTGTATAAGAATTCACATGAAGTAAAAATCATGACGATAGCCCGTTCAGTCGAAGAAAATCTATCATTAATAAAAAAAAACATATCACCCCTGTACAGTTCTGGGCGTCGAATTTTAAAAAATCTTAAAACATTTTTGCAGCCATTTGCGCAATCATCATCTTGAATAGAAAATAAACTAAATATCTCGACGGATTCGATATGTCGAGGATTTATCTACACACGTCATATCGTTTCACCTCATAAGAGACTGGATTTCTAAAAACTCTTGAATCACATTTTAGGCTCCTGTACTGGTGTATCTTGTACCTAAACAACACGACAATAGACCGCTGGACTCAGCATGTATCGACGATTAATTTAGCACATATTTAATCACTTTTCACCCTTTTTCACCTCCTTAGGTGGCGAATTTCGAAAATTCGTGAAATTACTTTTAATTAATTGAATAAGCATCAATCTTAAACAAAAACACGTCGAACTATTAACGTCAATGGAGTCGATATATATCGATTGTGATACGAAAACACATTTCACTATGTTTTTACTCTTTGGGGCTGAATTCCGAAAATATACTTAAATGGTATATTAGATATTTACATAAGCATCAATATAAAGCAAAAAGCACTTCGGTTTATAGTTTGGTTCAATAGATATGGAGGAATAATCGAAAACACATTTCACTCAATTTCACCGCCTTAATTAAAGAATTTCGAAACCTCTTGAAGTCATGTCTTAGTCATTTTAAACGTATGTATTTAAAGTAAAAATCACAACGATAGTCTATCAGGTTCGAGCTGTACAGACGAATTAATAAAAAATACATTTCCCTTCCTTTCACTCTTTGGGAGTCGAATTTTGAAAAATAGAAATACTACTATTTGGGTATTCACATCAGCATCAAGATGTCGAAAATAAATCGAAAACACATTTAAGGTCTTTTCACCCCCCTTAAAGATTGAATTTCGAAAAACCGTTAAATTGGTCAATACGCTTTTTATGAATCACCCAATGAAGTAAAAGTCACGACGATAGAATGTCGGGTTCGAGCTATGTAGACGAATCTTATTAGACAAATGTCACCCCTTTTCATCCTCTTAGGGGACGAATTTCGAAAAATCCTTTCTAAGTGCTCGCTTACGAAATAAAGCAAAAAAGAAAAAAAATTCACGTTTCTAGGTCCGCGGTTTGGGATGCAGTTTAATGTGTCGGTTAGTCGTTCATTCAGTCAGTCAGGATTCTCTTTTATACATAGATATGTCTACAATTTCTTTGGTAATTACGTTTTTTCTCGAATCTGTTAGTCTGCGTTATATACATACATGTATAATTTTATGCTAAAATAATACTCCTAGTCATTAGCAACAAATATTGACATCTAAGATAAATTGTCTGTGCACAGTAACTGTTAATGTGAATATCTGCACACTTAAAATTTGACGCTAGTAAAGAAAGACCTGCTTTGATTACGGATTTGGAACAAAAGGTGCAATGTAGCATAATAACGAGAGAACCAAGTTTGAAAATATCGCGAATCCCATGAATAAGATGTTTTATTTTACAGATTTGTTACGATAAATGAAAAATTGATTAATAGACACAGTACAAAGGAAAGAGAATACATCGTTACATCGGTCTAATTAACAATTAATAGTCATAGCATAGAGGAAATAGAACACATCGGTCTAGTTAGCAATTAATAGCCACAGTACAGAGGAAAGAGTATAGCGCTGTAATGGTAACGGTTAAACTGACAACTAAGAGTAGAAAACAGAAGGCCATGAATACAGAGAACAAGAGGTCGAACATGCATCTTAGGCCTGTATTAATAATCGTATATCAGCTTCTAAGATTAGCCTTGATAAGAGATGTAAAATAAACACATCTTGAGATTTGTTTTGAGACTAGTTTTCAGGTTACTCTCAGCCGAGTATGTATCAAGTGATTTGTTGCTTGAAACTCGATTTTACTATTTAATAGTCGAATTTCGAGACTACAGCATTTTAATTGATACTAAAAACCAATCAAGTGAGGAATATTCGCTAAAAGAAAAACTCGTATCAGGGAAGCATGGAAAAGAGATGACTTGAGATTTTTTTTTAGTTTCTATGTCTAATTGACTTTTGTTTGTTATGTAATTGTGATAATATAGTTGTAAAGAGAAGATATTTCGTAGCAGAACTTCTATGTAGAAGTAAATGGACTTACTAAAAAAAAAAAAAAAAAAAAAAAAAAAAAAAAAAAAAAAAAAAAAAAAAAAAAAAAAAAAAAAAAAAAAAAAAAAAAAAAAAAAAAAAAAAAAAAAAAAAAAAAAAAAAAAAATCTGAGGTATTCGGTGTTAGGCTTTCCAAATATAAATGTATAAACGGATGGTGCACATGTCCATATACAATAACAAAATGGACTTGCCACTTATTGTGCATGCTTATTATTTTTAATGGTTTGTGAATGCCATGATAATGATAGGTTAGTCGTAATGAAGAACCAGTTGTATAACTTAAGATAGGCACATAGAGGATGCAAGGAACCTATTTGAATAGTAAGCCGACCAGAAATTTTTAGGGTGGTACAGATTATTTAATGATGTAGTATCAGTAATAAATTTAATAGTGTCTCATATTGACCATGCGTCGGTAAATATTATTAGATAAGGCTAGGTTAGGTTACCTTAGGTAAAATTAGGTAACTTAACCTTATCTAACCTAGCGAAAAAGTAAAAAAAAAAATAAGGGTAAAATAATTTGACCTAATTAAAACCTAACTAACATAACATAATCTAACAAAAAATAGACAATTTCGGATTTAGCAAACTACAATTTGCTTTAGGCACGACTACTTCAACATCTACAGATACCTTTTAATTAATAAACTATGCCTTTTAAATTAGTAGGTCAGTTGGTTCATTGCGAGTAGCCGAATCCTTCTTCGGCAATGCACACATAAAAAACGTAATTTTCGAAGCATTAAAATAATACCCTCCCTTTTTTTTATATGAGCTAGTGCTAATATTATGATATGTTAGTTCTTTTGGGCTCTGTGTATTTTATTTTAGGGTAGAGGCAAATTTTAGTTTATTTTTCTTTCATGATTTCGTGAGACAAGTGTTTTGCTTTAGTCTTCTGAGGCTGTATTCAAACCGACATAATTGCACATAACAGACGTAACACGACACTAGCTATGTTATTGTCAGCTGTAGTACTATTGACATACGCCCCGTTGCGAGTAAGTCATCATTATTATTACTACTACCATACAGCGAAACAATTACAGGAACCTTAAACATGTATACAAGCGTAGTACTTGGGAAGAAACTATTTCGACAAACAAATATTATCGAGCAAGAAGGATTACTGTTATTATGGTGTAGAAGGAAATCACCCTACCAATCAATGCTTACCTCTAAGATACGTAAATGTTCTAATCTTAATATTTGAAATGAAGTGTCCTGACACGCTCACTCACCCATCAACGCACAGCCCAAACCGCTGTACCTAGAACCATGACATTTTGAAGGAAGCTTCCCCTTGCCCCGTAGGTACCCACTAATGATGAATTTTTAGAAATTCGATAAATAAGGTGATGAAAAGGGGTGAATTGTGTTTTCGAAGAATCCCTGATATCTCACTAACCGGAAAAGCTATCATATTTTTTTTAACTTCATAACACTGCCCAAAGAAGTTCGAAAATTAAGGGGGTAAGGGGGTAAAAACCGTAAAATGTTACTGTCTCTCGAAAGAAGAGAATGATCACGGAGAAATAATTCAACAGTTTTTTCTTTTTGCCAACCTACTCATAAATATAACCTCTTTGGACTATAGCCTGTACATACGAAAGAATTATCACGGCCTGCTATTAAGCATTCACTCAGGTATTGTATAACGTTTGTGGTGTGGGAGGGGTGGGGTTACGGGTTCGTATCCCGTGCAAGACTTTGCGATGGGAATTACTATGACATCATACAAGCATATTGCGCGCGCTCTTTACACTTAGATAAGACAATGTATAGTTCACTGTTATTGAGTACACTAGCTGTTAAATGTCTTCGTCTCATATTTTATCCACAGACTTACTGTTTACATTAGGCTACATAAATTCATGCGGGAAAGCCGCAGCCGGGCAGTTAGTTATTAATAGAACAATATTGTTAGAAGTGTTTGACGGAACAAAATAAAATGTAGGTTATATACATTTAACTATAAAACAATTTTCGGATGCATTTGAAACAACACACCTCTTCGCCATATACCACGCCTAAACCCTACTCAGCAATATAATACCTCACATGGCAACAGCTGTATGATTACTTCATGGAAATTCAACACATTTTCTGGCGCAGATACAAAATATATTAAAATTCGCACACTTTCAGCCAACGCAACACTCGATACGTGACTGTAAACCAAATAAATAAACAATTAAACATTTTTGTGTGGTACTATTAATTGTGCTAGGCCATTCGCCACCTCGCACAAAGAAGGTGCCTCGCACATATAACAACCAATCAATACATGCCTATCAAAAGTGTTTTCACTACAACACCTGAAAAACTAATTTCTTTACCAACACACACAGCATGAAACTAGGCATTGGTCATTTAACAAATCGCATCTCAGAATCTCGCATCCACTGTGAAGGAAATGTTCTACTAATATCAGGTGAGCACATCTCGAGAACTGTCTATTAAATAGCATATGTGTCTCAAGACTAGAAACTCATCTCAAGACTATTGCCTGATAAAACCTCAAGACGAGATGTGAGATGACCTTAAGAGCAATCATACACAAGGACAAGAATACAGCGCAATAGAGGTCTAACGCACGACTATCGCTAGTAAAAGAAAATGGCAAGGATACAGGGCTCTAGCGATAGAACTGACAACGGCAGTAAAAAGAGACGGATGAGAATACAGCACTCTAACATCCGAACTGACAATTAACAACAGGAGTATACAATAGCGAGAACAGAGAACTGAAGCAGCCAAACTGACAACTGAGAGCAGTTGTACAGAGGAGAGAGAACACAGCTTACAACTGTGGCAGCACAGCTACAATAGTCCACATATGTTGTACGAAGCAAGACATTCTTCATGACTTGTACTTGTGCTTGCAACCCTGACAGTGCGACGAAAACACACTACACAAGTGATTCATACTTCCTGAATTAGACTACCCACAAATATAAATGGTACGGCGAGTTTAGTTCCTACATATTGAACGTAGCGAGATTAGCTTCCTGTATTGGAGATCTCGCAATATTGACAACACAACAAATTTAGCCAATTTATATCGCACTTAGTAAGCCATAGCTCCTGACTAGGACTCCTCGCAACGATAACAGCGTAGAGTGTAAAGGCCACATATGTCGCACGAAGCGAAACACACTTCCTTACTTTGACAGCTCGTAACTGTTGCAGCTTGTTGACTATATAGTCCATGTATACACACGTAGTAAGATATGTGGCTAATTCCTGACTGGAACTGATCGCAACTGTGGCAGCA
>PNEQ01060420.1:0-26644 GCA_003012365.1 Medauroidea extradentata | reverse complement strand
AATATGATAATGTACGATCAAGTACGATCAAGTACTATCAAGTTCGATCACTAACAGGTGCAAGCAATACAAGCAGACTCTATTCCTATCTACATGTTATACATGCGAACGATATGTTTAAACCATCCAGTCAAGCTACATTCGATAGTACAGAGAAATGTGATAAATACGATCAATTACGATTAAGTACGAACAAGTATTATCAAGTACTATCAAGTACGATCGCTAACAGTTGTAAGCAATACAAGCAGACATATATTCCTATCTACATGTTACACATGCTGACGATACGTATGAACCATCCAGTCAACCTACGTTCGATAGTACAGAGATATGTGATAAAGTATGATCAAGTACAATCAAGTACGATCACTAACAGGTGTAAGGAATAGAAGCAGACTTATAGTCCTATCTACCTGTCATACATGCTGACGATATGTGAAAACCCTCCAGTCAAGCTACATTTGATAGTACAGAGAGAAATTTGATCAAGTACTATATAGTACTATCAAGTACTATCAGGTACTATAAAGTACGATCAAGTACGATCAAGTACGATCAAGTACGATCTAGTACGAACAAGTACGATCAGGTACGATCACTAAAAGTTGTAAGCCATACAAGCAGACTTATATTCCTATCTACCTGTAATACATGCTGTCGATACGTATGAACCATACAGTCAAGCTACGTTCGTAGGAAAAGAAAAATGTGATAAAGTACGATCAAGTACGATCAAGTACGATCAAGAACGATCGAGTGCGAAAAAAGTACGATCAAGTACGATCACTAACAGGTGTAAGCATTACAAGCAGACTAATATTCCTAACTACCTGTCATACATGCTGACGTAATTTGTAATCCATCCAGTAAAGCTACATTCGATAGTAGAGAGAAATGTGATAAAGTACTATCAAGTACGATCAAGAACGATCAAGTACAATCAAGTTCGATCAAGTACGATCAAGTACGTTCAAGTACGATCGAATACGATCAAGTACGGTCAAGTACGATCAAGTACTATCAAGTACAGTCAAGTACGATCAAGTACTATCAAGTACGATCAAGTACGCCAAGTACGATCATGTACGATCACCAACAGGTGTAAGCAATACAAGCAGACTTATATTCCTATCTACCTGTCATACATGCCGACGAAACATTTGAACAATCCAGTCAAGCTACCTACGATATTACAGAGAAATGTGATAAAGTACGATAAA
This sequence comes from Medauroidea extradentata, assembly GCA_003012365.1. Classification (NCBI taxonomy): domain Eukaryota; kingdom Metazoa; phylum Arthropoda; class Insecta; order Phasmatodea; family Phasmatidae; genus Medauroidea; species Medauroidea extradentata. The sequence goes on along the minus strand of PNEQ01060420.1, from coordinate 25,421 downwards.
GTACGATCAAGTATTATCAAGTATAATCCAGTACGATCAATTACGATCAAGTAAGATCAAGTACGATCAAGTACGATCAAGTACGATCTAGTACGATCAAGTACGATCAAGTACGATCAAGTTCGATCAAGTACGATCACTAACAGGTGTAAGCAATACAAGCAGACTTATATTCCTATCTACCTGTCATACATTCTGACGATACGAATGAACCATCCAGTCAAGCTACATTCGATTGTACAGAGAAATGTGATAAAGTACGATCACTTACGATCAAGTACGATCAAGTACGATCACTAACAGGTGTAAGGAATACAGGCAGACTTATATTCCTATCTAATTGTCATATATGCTGACGATATGTGTAAACCATCCATTCAAGCTACATTCGATAGTACAGAGAAATGTGATAAAGTACTATCAAGCACGATCAAGTACAATCAAGTACTATCAAGTACTATCAAGTACGATCAAGTACGATCAAGTACGATCAAATACTTTCAAGTAGGATCAAGTACGATCAAGTACGATTACTGACAGGTGTAAGCAATACAAGCATACTTATATTCCTATCTACCTGTCATGCATGCTGACGATACGTATGAACCATCCAGTCAAGCTACGTTCGATTGTACAGAGAAATGTGATAAAGTACGATCACGTACGATCAAGTACGATCATTAACAGGTGTAAGGAATACAAGCAGACATATTCCTAACCACCTGTCATACATGCTGACGATAGGTGTAAACCATCCAGTCAAGCTTCAATCGATAGTACAGAAAAATGTGATAATGTACTATCAAGTACGATCAAGTACTATCAAGTACTGTCAAGCAAGATCAAGTACGATCAAGTACGATCAAGTTAGATCAAGTACGATCAAGTACGATCAAGTACGATCAAGTACGATCAAGTGCGATCAATTAGGATCATGTACGATCAAATACGATCAATGACGATCAAGTACGATCAAGTACTATCAAGATCGATCACTAACAGGTGTAAGCAACACAAGCAGACTTTATTCCTATCTACCTGTCATACGTGCGGACGATATGTGTAAACCACCCAGTCAAGGTACATTCGATAGACAAGAGAAATGTGATAAATACGATTAAGTAATATCAAGTACGATCTAGTACGATCAAGTACGATCAAGTACGATCACTAACAGGTGTAAACAATACAAGCAGACTCTATTCCTATCTACCTGTCATACATGCGGACGATACGTATAAACCATCCAGTCAAATAACATTCGATAGTACAGAGAAATGTAATAAAGTACGATCAAGTACGATCACTAAGAGGTGTAAGTAATAGAAGCAGACTTATGTCCCTATCAAACTGTCATACATGCGGACGATATGTGTAAACTATCCAGTAAAACTACATTCTATATTACAGAGAAACGTGATAAATTACGATGAAGTACGAACAAGTACTATCAAGTACGATCAAGTATTATCAATAACTACCAAGTACGATCAAGTACGATCAAGTACGATCAAGTACGATCAATTACGATTTAGTATGATCAAGTACGATCAAGTATGATCAATTACGATTTAGTATGATCTAGTACGATCAAGTACGATCAAGTACGATCAAATACGATCTAGTATGATCAAATACGATCACTAACAGGTCTAAGCAATACAAGCAGACTTATATTCCTATCTACATGTCATACATGCTGACGATATGTGTAAACCATTCAGTCAATCTACATTCGATAGTACAGAAAATTGTGATAAAGTACTATCAAGTACGATAAAGTACTTTCAAGTACTATCAAGTACGATCAAGTACGATCAAGTACGATCAAGTTCGATCAAGTACTATCAAGTACGATCCAGTACGATCAAGTACGATCAAGTGCGATCAATTAGGATCATGTACGATCAAATACGATCAATGACGATCAAGTACGATCAAGTACTTTCAAGTTCGATCACTAACAGGTGTAATCAATACAAGCAGACTTTATTCATATCTACCTGTCATTCGTGCGGACGATATGTGTAAACAGCCCAGTCAAGCTACATTCGATAGTACAGAGAAATGTGATAAATACGCCTAAGAAAAATAAAGTACGATCAAGTACGATCAAGTAACGATCAAGTACTGTCAAGTTCGATCACTAACAGGTGTAAGCAATACAAGCAGACTCTATTCCTATCTACATGTTATACATACGAACGATATGTTTAAACCATCCAGTCAAGCTAAATTCGATAGTACAGAGAAATGTGATAAAGTACTATCAAATACGATCAAGTACTATCAAGTACGATCAAGTACGATCAATTACGATCAAGTACGATCAAGTACGATCACTAACAGTTGTAAGCTATACAAGCAGACTCTATTCCTGTCTACCTGTCATACGTGCGAACGATATGTGTAAACCATCCAGTCAAGCTACATTCGATAGTACAGAAAAATGTGATAAATACGTTCAAGTACGATAAAGTACGATCAAGTACTATCAAGTACTATCAAGTACGATCACTTACAGGTGTAAGCAATACAAGCAGACTTATGTTCCTATCTACGTGTCATACATGCTGACGATACGTTTGAAAAATTCAGTCAAGCTGTGTTCGATAGTACATAGAAATGTGATCAAGTACTATTAAGTACGAATAAGTACGGTCAACTACTATTAAGTATTTTCAAGTACGATCAAGTACGATCAAGTACGATCACTAACAGGTGTATGTAATACAAGCAGACTTATATTTAAATCTACCTGTAATACATGCTGACGATGTGTAAATCGTCAGTCAAGCTACATTCGATAGTACAGAGAAATGTGATCAAGTACTATCTAGTACTATCAAGTACTATCAGGTACGATCAAGTACGATCAAGTACGATCAAGTACGATCTAGTACGATCAAGTACGATCAAGTACGATCAGGTACGATCACTAACAGGTGTAAGCCATACATGCAGACTTATATTCCTATCTACCTGTAATACATGCTGACGATATGTGTAAACTATCCAGTCAAGCTACAATCGATAGTACAGAGAAATGTGATAAAGTACTATCAAGTACTATCAAGTACGATCAAGTACGATCAAGTACGGTCAATTACGATCAAGTACTGTCAAATACTATCAAGTACGATCACTAATAGTTGTAAGCAATACAAGCAGACTTATGTAACTATCCTCCTGTCATACATGCGGACGATATGTGTAAACTATCCAGTCAAACTACATTCGATAGTATATAGAAATGTGATAAAGTTTGATCAAGTATGATCAGTAACAGTTGAAAGCTATACAAGATGACTTATATATCTATCTACCTGTGATACATGCGGACGATATGTCTATGTGTAAACCATCCGGTCAAGCTACATTCGATAGTACAGAGAAATGTGATAAAGTACTAACAAGTACGACCAGTTACATTCAAGTACTAATAAGTACGATCAAGTACGATCAAGTTCGATCAAGTACGATCAAGTACGATCACTAACAGTTGTAAGCAATACAAGCAGACATATATTCCTTTCTACCTGTTATACATGCTGACGATATGTATGAACCATCCAGTCAAGCTACGTTCGACAGTACAGAGAAATGTAATAAAGTACGATCAAGTACGATTAAGTACTCTCAAGTACGAATACTAACAGGTGTAAGCAATAAAAGCAGACTCTATTCCTATCTACCTGTCATACATGCGGACGATACGTATAAACCATCCAGTCAAACTACATTCGATAGTACAGAGAAATGTGATAAAGTACGATCAAGTACGATCACTAACAGGTGTAAGCAATACAAGCAGACTTATGTCCCTATCTACCTGTCATACATGCGGACGATATATGTAAACTATCCAGTCAAGCAACATTCGATATTACAGAGAAATGTGATAAAGTACGATTAAGTACGATCAAGTACGATCAAGTATGATCAAGTACGAACAAGTACGATCACTAACAGGTGTAAGCAATACAAGCAGACTTATATTCCTATCTACGTTTCATATATGCTGACGATGAGTATGAACCATCCAGTCAAGATACGTTCGATAGTAAAGAGAAATGTGATAATGTACGATCAAGTACGATCGCTAACAGGTGTAAACAATAAAAGCAGACTCTATTCCTATCTACCTGTCATACATGCGGACGATACGTCTAAACCATCCAGTCAAATAACATTCGATAGTACAGAAAAATGTGATAAAGTACGATCAAGTACGATCACTAAGAGGTGTAAGTAATACAAGCAGACTTATGTCCCTATCAAACTGTCATACATGCGGACGATATGTGTAAACTATCCAGTAAAGCTAAATTCGATATTACAGAGAAATGTGATAAATTACGATGAAGTACGAACAAGTACTATCAAGTACGATCAAGTATTATCAATAACTACCAAGTACGATCAAGTACGATCAAGTACGATCAAGTACGATCAATTACGATTTAGTATGATCAAGTACGATCAAGTACGATCAATTACGATTTAGTATGAACAAGTACTATCAAGTACGATCAAGTACGATCAAATACGATCAAGTATGATCAAATACGATCACAACAGGTCTAAGCAATACAAGCAGACTTATATTCCTATCTACCTGTCATACATGCTTACTATATGTATAAACAATCCAGTCAAGCTACATTCGATAGTACAGACAAATGTGATAAAGTACTATCAAGTACGATAAAGTACTATCAATTACGATAAAGTACGATCAAGTCCGATCAAGTACGATCAAGTACGATCAAGTACGATCAAGTACGATCAAGTACGATCAAATACGATCAAGTACGATCAAGTAACGATCAAGTACTATCAAGTTCGATCACTAACAGGTGTAAGCAATACAAGCAGACTCTATTCCTATCTACATGTTATACATGCGAACGATAAGTTTAAACCATCCAGTCAAGCTACATTCGATAGTACAGAGAAATGTGATAAAGAACTATCAAATACGATCAAGTACTATCAAGTACGATCAAGTACGATCAATTACGATCAAGTACGATCAAGTACGATCACTAACAGGTGTAAGCTATACAAGCAGACTTATATTCCTATCTACCTGTCATACATGCTGACGATACGTATGAACCATCCAGTCAAGCTACGTTCGATAGTACAGAGAAATGTGATAATGTAAGATCAATTACGATCAAGTACTATCAAGTACGATCACTAACAGGTGTAAGCAATACAAGCAAACACTATTCCTTTCTACCTGTCATACGTGCGAACGATATGTGTAAACAATCCAGTCAAGCTACATTCGATAGTACAGAGAAATGTGATAAATACGTTCAAGTACGATCAAGTACGATCAAGTACTATCAAGTACTAACAAGTACGATCACTAACAGGTGTAAGCAATACAAGCAGACTTATATTCCTTTCTACCTGTCATACATGCTGACGGTACGTATGAACCATCCAGTCAAGCTACGTTCGATAGTACAGAGAAATGTGATAAAGTACGATCAAGTACGATCAAGTACGATCACTAACAGGTGTAAGGAATACAAGCAGACTTATATTTAAATCTACCTGTCATACATGCTGACGATGTGTAAACCGTCAGTCAAGCTACATTCGATAGTACAGAGAAATGTAATAAAGTACTATCAAGTACGATCAAGTACATTCAAGTACTAACAAGTACGATCAAGTTCGATCAAGTACGATCACTAACAGGTGTAAGCAACACAAACAGACTTGTATTTCTATATACCAATCATACATGCTGACGATATGTGTAAACCATACAGTCCAGCTACATTCGATAGTACAGAGAAATGTGATAAAGTACTAACAAACACGACCAATTACATTCAAGTACTAATAAGTACTATCAAGTACGATCAAGTTCGATCAAGTATGTTTAAGTACGATCATGTACGATCAAGTACGATAAAGTACGATCACAAACAGAAGTAAGCAATACAAGCAGACATATATTCCTTTCTATCTGTTATACATGCTGACGATATATATGAACCATCCAGTCAAGCTACGTTCGATAGTACAGAGAAATGTAATAAAGTACGATCAAGAACGAGTAAGTACTCTCAAGTACGAATACTAACAGGTGTAAGCAATACAAGCAGACTCTATTCCTATTTACCTGTCATACATGCGGACGATACGTATAAACCATCCAGTCAAACTACATTCGATAGTACAGAGAAATGTGATAAAGTACGATCAAGTACGATCACTAACAGGTGTAAGCAATACAAGCAGACTTATGTCCCTATCTACCTGAAATACATGCGGACGATATGTGTAAACTATCCAGTCAAGCTCCATTCGATATTACAGAGAAATGTGATAAAGTACGAATAAGTACGAACAAGTACGATCAAGTATGATCAAGTTCGATCAAGTACGATCAAGTACGATCACTAACAGGTGTAAGCAATTCAAGCAGACTTTATTCATATCTACCTGTCATACGTGCGGACGATATGTGTAAAATACCCAGTCAAACTACATTCGATAGTACAGAGAAATGTGATAAATACGCCTAAGAAAAATAAAGTACGATCAAGTACGATCAAGTACGATCAAGTACGATCAAGTACGATCACTAACAGGTGTAAGCAATACAAGCAGATTTATATTCCTATCTACCTGTCATACATGCTGACGATACGTATGAACCATCCAGTCAAGCTACGTTCGATAGTACAGAGTAATGTGATAATGTAAGATCAATTACGATCAAATACTATCAAGTACGATCACTAACAGGTGTAAGCAATACAAGCAGACTCTATTCCTGTCTACCTGTCATACGTGCGAACGATATGTGTAAACCATCCAGTCAAGCTACATTCGATAGTACAGAGAAATGTGATAAATACATTCAAGTACGATCAAGTACGATCAAGTACTATCAAGTACTAACAAGTACGATTACTAACAGGTGTAAGCAATACAAGCAGACTTATGTTCCTATCTACGTGTCATACATGCTGACGATACGTATGAAAAATCCAGTCAAGCTACGTTCGATAGTACAGAGAAATGTGATAAAGTACGATCAAGTACGATCAAGTACGATCACTAACAGGTGTAAGGAATACAAGCAGACTTATATTTAAATCTACCTGTCATACATGCTGACGATGTGTAAACCGTCAGTCAAGCTACATTCGATAGTACAGAGAAATGTGATCAAGTAATATCTAGTACTATCAAGTACTATCAGGTACGATCAAGTACGATCAAGTACGATCAAGTACGATCAAGTACGATCAAGTACGATAAAGTACGATCTAGTACGACCAAGTACGATCAAGTACGATCAGGTACGATCATTAACAGGTGTAAGCCATACATGCAGACTTATATTTCTATCTACCTGTAATACATGCTGTCGATATGTATGAACCATCCAGTCAAGCAATGTTCGATAGTACAGAGAAATGTGATTAAGTACGATCAAGTACGATCAAGTATGATCAAGTACGATCAAGTACGATCAAGTACGATCCCTAACATGTGTATGTAGTACAAGCAGACTTATATTCCTATCTACCTGTCATACATGCTGATGGTATGTATGAACCATCCAGTCAATATATGTTCGATAGTACAGAGAAATGTGATAAATTACGATCAAGTTCGAGCATGTACGATCAAGTACGATCATGTCCGATCAAGTACTATCAAGTACGATCAAGTACGATCAAGTACGATCATGTACGATCACCAACAAGTGTAAGCAATAAAAGCATACATATATTCCTATCTACCTGTCATACATGCCGACAATACGTATGAACCATCCAGTCAAGCTACCTTCGATATTACAGAGATATGTGATAAAGTACGATCAAGTACGATGAACTAGGTTCAAGTATGATAAAGTACGATCAAGTACGATCAAGTACAGTCAAATACGATCAAGTACGATGAAGTACGATTAAAGTACGATCAAATACGATCAAGTACGATCAAGTAAGACCACATACGACCAAGTACGATCAAGTACTATCAAGTACGATCACTAACAGGTGTAAGCAATACAAGCTGACTATTCCTATCTACCTGTCATACGAGCGAACGATATGTGTAAACCATCCAGTCAATTTACATTCGATAGTACAGAGAAATGTGATAAAGTACTATCAAGTACGATCAAGTACTATCAAGTACGATCAAGTACGATCAATTACGATCAAGTACGATCAAGTACGATCAAGTACAAACACTAACAAGTGTAAGCAATACAAGCAGACTTATATTCCCAATTACCTGTCATACATGCTGACGATACGTATGAACCATCCATTCAAGCTACATTCGATAGTACAGAGAAATGTGATAAAGTACGATCAAGTACGATCAAGTACGATCACTAACAGGTGTAATCAATACAAGCAGACTCTTTTTCAAATCTACCTGTCATACGTGCTGACAATACGTATGAACCATCCAGTCAAGCTATGTTCGATAGTACAGAGAATTTTGATAATGTACGATCAAGTACGATCAAGTACTATTAAGTACGATCAGTAACAACTTTAACAATACAAGAAACTCTATTCCTATCTACCTGTCATACGTGTGGACGATATGTGTAAACCATCCAGTTAACCTACATTCGATAGTACAGAGAAATGTGATAAAGTACTATCAAGTATGTTCAAGTAATATCAAGTACTATCAAGTACGATCAAGTACGACCAATTACGATATAGTACGATCAAGTACGATAAACTACGATCTAGTACGATCAAGTACGACCAAGTACGATCAAATACGATCAAGTACGATCAAGTACATTCATGTACGATCACTAACAGGTCTAATCAATACAAGCAGACTTATATTCCTATTTACCTGTCATACATGCTGACAATATGTGTAAACTATCCACTCAAGCTACATTCGATAGTACAGAAAAATGTGATAAAGTACTATCAATTACGATAAAGTACTATCAAGTAAGATCAAATACGATCAAGTACGATAAATACGATCAAATACGATCAAGTACGATCAAGTACGATCAGGTACGATCAAGTACGATCAAGTACGATCAAATACGATCAAGTACGATCAAGTACTACCAAATACGAACAAGTACGATCAGGTACTATCAAGTACGATCACTAACAGGTGTAAACAATACAAGCAGACTATTCCTATCTACCTGTCATACGTGCGATCGATATGTGTAAACCATCCAGTTAAACTACATTCGATAGTACATAGTAATGTGATAAAGTTTTATCAAGTACGATCAAGTACTATCAAGTACGATAAAATACAATCAATTACGATCAAGTACGATCAAGTACGTTCAAGTACGATCACTAACAGGTGTAAGCAATACAAGCAGACTTATATTCCCAATTACCTGACATACATGCTGACGATACGAATGAACTATCCATTCAAGCTACATTCGATAGTACAGAGAAATGTGATAAAGTTCGATCAAGTACGATCAAGTACGATTATTTACGATCATGTACGATCACTGACAGATGAAAGGAATACAAGCAGGCTTATATTCCTATCTACCTGTCATACATGCTTACGATATGTGTAAACCATTCAGTCAAGCTACATTCGATAGTACAGAGAAATGTGATCAACTACTATCAAGTACTATCAAGTACTATCAAGTACGATCAAGTACGATCAAATACGATCAAGTACGATCAAGTAACGATCAAGTACTATCAAGTTCGATCACTAACAGGTGTTACAATACAAGCAGACTCTATTCCTATCTACATGTTATACAGGCGAACGATAAGTTTAAACCATCCAGTCAAGCTACATTCGATAGTACAGAGAAATGTGATAAAGTACTATCAAATACGATCAAGTACTATCAAGTAAAATCAAGTACGATCAATTACGATCAAGTACGATCAAGTACGATCACTAACAGGTGTAAGCAATACAAGCAGACTTATATTCTTATCTACGTTTCATACATGCTGACGATGAGTATGAACCATCCAGTCAAGCTGCGTTCGATAGTAAAGAGAAATGTGATAATGGACGATCAAGTACGATCACTAACAGGTGTAAACAATACAAGCAGACTCTATTTCTATCTACCTGTCATACATGCGGACGATACGTATAAACCATCCAGTCAAATAACATTCGATTGTACAGAGAAATGTGATAAAGTACGAACAAGTACGATCACTAAGAGGTGTAAGTAATACAAGCAGACTTATGTCCCTATCAAACTGTCATACATGCGGACGATATGTGTAAACTATCCAGTAAAGCTACATTCGATATTACAGAGAAACGTGATAAATTACGATGAAGTACGACCAAGTACTATCAAGTACGATCAAGTATTATCAATAACTACCAAGTACGATCAAGTACGATCAAGTACGATCAACTACGATCAAGTACGATCAAGTACGATCAGGTACGATCAAGTACGATCAAGTACGATCAAGTGCGATCAATTACGATTTAGAATGATCAAGTACGATCAAGTACGATCAAGTACGATCAAATACGATCAAGTATGATCAAATACGATCACTAACAGGTCTAAGCAATACAAGCAGACTTATATTCCTATCTACATGTCATACATGCTGACGATATGTGTAAACCATCCAGTCAATCTACATTCGATAGTACAGAAAATTGTGATAAAGTACTATCAAGTACGATAAAGTACTTTCAAGTACGATAAAGTACGATAAAGTACGATCAAGTACGAACAAGTACGATCAAGTACGATCAAGTACGATCAAGTACGATCAAGTACGATCACTAATAGGTGTAAGCCATACAAGCAGACATATATTCCTATCTACCTGTAATACATGCTGTCGATACGTATGAACCATCCAGTCAAGCTACGCTCGATAGTACAGTGAAATGTGATAAAGTACGATCAAGTACGATCAAGTACGAACACTAACAGGTCTAAGCAATACAAGCAGACTTATATTCTTATCTACATGTCATACATGCTTACTATATGTATACACAATCCAGTCAAGCTACATTCGATAGTACAGAGAAATGTGATAAAGTACTATCAAGTACGATAAAGTACTATCAAGTACGATAAAGTACGATCAAGTCCGATCAAGTCCGATCAAGTACGATCAAGTACGATCAAGTACGATCAAGTACGATCAAATACGATCAAGTACGATCAAGTAACGATCAAGTACTATCAAGTTCGATCACTAACAGGTGTAACAATACAAGCAGACTCTATTCCTATCTACATGTTATACATGCGAACGATAAGTTTAAACCATCCAGTCAAGCTACATTCGATAGTACAGAGAAATGTGATAAAGTACTATCAAATACGATCAAGTACTATCAAGTACGATCAAGTACGATCAATTACGATCAAGTACGATTAAGTACGATCACTAACAGGTGTAAGCAATACAAGCAGACTTATATTTCTAACTACCTTACATACATGCTTACGATACGTATGATCCATCCAGTCAAGCTACGTTCGATAGTACAGAGAAATGTGGTAAAGTACGATCAAGTACGATCAAGTACGATCACTAACAAGTGTTAGCAATACAAGCAGACATATATTCCTATCTACCTGTCATACATGCTGACGATACGTATGAACCATCCAGTCAAGCAACGTTCGATAGTACAGAGAAATTTGATAATGTAAGATCAATTACGATCAAGTACTATCAAGTACGATCACTAACAGGTGTAAGCAATACAAGCAGACTCTATTCCTGTCTTCTTGTCATACGTGCGAACGATATGTGTAAACCATCCAGTCAAGCTACATTCGATAGTACAGAGAAATGTGATAAATACGTTCAAGTACGATCAAGTACGATCAAGTACTATCAAGTACTATCAAGTACGATCACTAACAGGTGTAAGCAATACAAGCAGACTTATGTTCCTATCTACGTGTCTTACATGCTGACGATACGTATGAAAAATCCAGTCAAGCTGTGTTCGATAGTACAGAGAAATGTGATCAAGTACTATCTAGTACTATCAAGTACTATCAGGTACGATCAAGTACGATCATATACGATCAAGTACGATCAAGTACGATTTAGTACGATCAAGTACGATCAAGTACGATCAGGTACGATCACTAACAGGTGTAAGCCATACATGCATACTTATATTCCTATCTACCTGTAATACATGCTGACGATATGTGTAAACTATCCAGGCAAGCTACATTCGATAGTACAGAGAAATGTGATAAAGTACTATCAAGTACTATCAAGTACGATCAAGTACGATCAAGTACGGTCAATTACGATCAAGTACTGTCAAATACTATCAAGTACGATCAAGTACGATAACTAACAGGTGTAAGCAACACAAACAGACTTGTATTTCTATCTACCTGTCATACATGCTGACGATATGTGTAAACCATACAGTCCAGCTACATTCGATAGTACAGAGAAATGTGATAATGTACTAACAAGTACGACCAATTACATTCAAGCACTAATAAGTACGATCAAGTACGATCAAGTTCGATCAAGTACGATCACTAACAGGTGTAAGCAATACAAGCAGACATGTATTCCTTTCTACCTGTTATACATGCGGACGATATGTATAAACCATCCAGTCAAACTACATTCGATAGTACAGAGAAATGTGATAAAGTACGATCAAGTACGATCAGTAACAGGTTTAAGCAATACAAGCAGACTTATGTCCCTATCTACCTGTCATACATGCGGACGATATGTGTAAACTATCCAGTCAAGCTACATTCGATATTACAGAGAAATGTGATAAATTACGATTAAGTACGATCAAGTACGATCAAGTATGATCAAGTACGAACAAGTACGATCACTAACAGGTGTAAGCAATACAAGCAGACTTATATTCCTATCTACGTTTCATACATGCTGACGATGAGTATGAACCATCCAGTCAAGATGTGTTCGATAGTAAAGAGAAATGTGATAATGTACGATCAAGTACGATCACTAACAGGTGTAAACAATACAAGCAGACTCTATTCCTATCTACCTGTCATACATGCGGACGATACGTATAAACCATCCAGTCAATCTACATTCGATAGTACAGAAAATTGTGATAAAGTACTATCAAGTACGATAAAGTACTTTCAAGTACTATCAAGTACTACCAAGTACGATCAAGTACGATCAAGTACGATCAAGTACGATAAAGTACGATCAAGTACGATCAAGTACGATCAAGTACGATCAATTAGGATCATGTACGATCAAATACGATCAATGACGATCAAGTACGATCAAGTACTTTCAAGTACGATCACTAACAGGTGTAAGCAATACAAGCAGACTTTATTCATATCTACCTGCCATACGTGCGGACGATATTTGTAAACCACCCAGTCAAGCTACATTCGATAGTACAGAGAAATGTGATAAATACGCCTAAGAAAAATAAAGTACGATCAAGTACGATCACTAACAGGTGTAAGCTATACAAGCAGACATATATTCCTATCTACCTGTAATACATGCTGTCGATAAGTATGAACCATCCAGTCAAGCTACGCTCGATAGTACAGAGAAATGTGATAAAGTACGATCAAATACGATCAAGTACGATCAAGTACAAACACTAACAGGTCTAAGCAATACAAGCAGACTTATATTCCTATCTACCTGTCATTCATGCTTACTATATGTATAAACAATCCAGTCAAGCTACATTCGATAGTACAGAGAAATGTGATAAAGTACTATCAAGTACGATAAAGTACTATCAAGTACGATAAGGTACGATAAAGTACGATAAGGTACGATAAAGTACGATCAAGTACGATCAAGTCCGATCAAGTCCGATCAAGTACGATCAAGTACGATCAAATACGATCAAGTACGATCAAGTAACGATCAAGTACTATCAAGTTCGATCACTAACAGGTGTAAGCAATACAAGCAGACTCTATTTCTATCTACATGTTATACATGCGAACGATAAGTTTAAACCATCCAGTCAAGCTACATTCGATAGTACAGAGAAATGTGATAAAGTACTATCAAATACGATCAAGTACACTCAAGTACGATCAAGTACGATCAATTACGATGAAGTACGATCACAAACAGGTGTAAGCAATACAAGCAGACTTATATTTCTAACTACCTTACATACATGCTGACGATACGTATGAACCATCCAGTCAAGCTACGTTCGATATTACAGAGAAATGTGGTAAAGTACGATCAAGTACGATCAAGTACGATCACTAACAAGTGAAACAATACAAGCAGACATATATTCCTATCTACCTGTCATACATGCTGACGATACGTATGAACCATCCAGTCAAGTTACGTTCGATAGTACAGAGAAATGTGATAATGTAAGATCAATTACGATCAAGTACTATCAAGTACGATCACTAACAGGTGTAAGCAATACAAGCAGACTCTATTCCTGTCTACCTGTCATACGTGCGAACGATATGTGTAAACCATACAGTCAAGCTACATTCGATAGTACAGAGAAATGTGATAAATACGTTTAAGTACGATCAAGTACGATCAAGTACTATCAAGTACGATCACTAACAGGTGTAAGCAATACAAGCAGACTTATGTTCCTATCTACGTGTCATACATGCTGAAGATACGTATGAAAAATCCAGTCAAGCTGTGTTCGATAGTACAGAGAAATGTGATCAAGTACTATTAAGTACGAATAAGTACGGTCAACTACTATCAATTATTTTCAAGGACGATCAAGTACGATCAAGTACGATCACTAACAGGTGTATGTGATACAAGCAGACTATATTCCTATCTACCTGTCATACATGCTGACGGTACGTATGAACCATCCAGTCAAGCTACGTTCGATAGTACAGAGAAATGTGATAAAGTACGATCAAGTACGATCAAGTACGATCACTAAAAGGTGTAAGGAATGCAAGCAGAATTATATTTAAATCTACCTGTCATACATGCTGACGATGTGTAAACCGTCAGTCAAGCTACTTTCGATAGTACAGAGAAATGTGATCAAGTACTATCTAGTACTATCAAGTACTATCAGGTACGATCAAGTACGATCAAGTACGATCAAGTACGATCAAGTATGATCTAGTACGATCAAGTACGATCAAGTACGATCAGGTACGATCACTTACAGGTGTAAGCTATACATGCAGACTTATATTCCTATCTACCTGTAATACATGCTGTCCTTATGTATGAACCATCTAGTCAATATATGTTCGATAGTACAGAGAAATGTGATAAATTACGATCAAGTTCGAGCAAGTACGATCAAGTACGATCATGTACTATCAAGTACGATCAAGTACGATCAAGTACGATCATGTACGATCATGTACGATCACCAACAGGTGTAAGCAATAAAAGCATATTTATATTCCTATCTACCTGTCATACATGCCGACGATACGTATGAACCATCCAGTCAAGCTACCTTCGATATTACAGAGATATGTGATAAAGTACAATCAAGTACGATCAAGTACGATCAAGTTCGATCAAGTATTATCAAGTACGATCAAGAACGATTACTAACAGGTGTAAGCAATACAAGCAGAATTATATTCCTATCTACCTGTCATAGATGCTGACGATACGTATGAACCATCCAGACAAGCTACGTTCAATAGTACAGAGAAATGTGATAAAGTACGATCAAGTACGATCAAGTACTATCTAGTACGATCACTAACAGGTTAAACAATACAAGAAACTCTATTCCTATCTACCTGTCATACGTGTGGACGATATGTGTAAACCATCCAGTCAAGCTACATTCGATAGTACAGAGAAATGTGATAATGTACTATCAAGAACGATCAAGTACGATCAAGTACGATCAAGTACGATCAAGTACGATCATGTACGATCACCAACAGGTGGAAGCAATACAAGCATACTTATATTCCTATCTACCTGTCATACAAGCCGACGATACGTATGAACCATCCAGTCAAGCTACTTTCGATATTAAAGAGAAAAGTGATAAATTACGATCAAGTACGATCAAGTTCGATCAAGTATGATCAAGTTCGATCAAGTACGATCAAGTACGATCACTAACAGGTTAAGCAATACAAGCAGACTTATATTCCTATCTACATGTCATACATGCTGACGATACGTATGAACCATCCAGTCAAGCTACGTTCGATAGTACAGAGAAATGTGATAAATTACGATCACTAACAGGTGTAAGCAATACAAGCAGACTTTTATTCCTATCTACCTGTCATACATGCTGACGATATGTATAAACCATTCAGTCAAGCTACGTTCGATAGTACAGAGAAATGTGATAAAGTACGATCAAATACGATCAAGTACGATCAAGTACGATCACTAACAGTTGTAAGCAATACAAACAGCCTTATATTCCAATCTACCTGTCATACATGCTGACGATATGTGTAAACCATCCAGTCAAGCTACATTCGATAGTACAGAGAAATGTGATAAAGTACTATCAAGTACGATCAAGTTATATCAAGTACTATCAAGAATGATCAAGTACTATCAAGTACGATAAAGTACGATCAAGTCCGATCAAGTACGATCAAGTACGATCAAGTATGTTTAAATACGATCAAGTACGATCAATTAACGATCAAGTACTATCAAGTTCGATCACTAACAGATGTAAGCAATACAAGCAGACTCTATTCCTATCTACCTGTCATACGTGCGAACGATAGGTGTAGACAATACAGTCAAGCTACATTCGATAGTACAGAGAATTGTGATAAAGTACTATCAAATACGATCAAGTACTATTAAGTACTATCAAGAACGATCAAGAACGATCAATTACGATCAAGTACGATCAAGTACGATCACTAACAGGTGTAAGCAATACAAGCAGACTTATATTCCTATCTTCCTGTCAGCAATGCTGACGATACGTATGAACCATCCAGTCAAGCTGTGTTCGATAGTACAGAGAAATGTGATCAAGTACTATTAAGTACGATCAAGTACGGTCAACTACTATCAAGTACTATCAAGTACTATCAAGTACTATCAAGTACGATCAAGTACGATCAAGTACGATCACTAACAGGTGTAATCAATACAAGTAGACTTATATTCCTATCTACCTGTCATACATGCTGACGATACGTATGAACTATCAAATCAAGCTACGTTCGATAGTGCAGAGAAATGTGATAAAGTACGATCAAGTACGATCAAGTACGATCAAGTACGATCTAGTACGATCAAGTACGATCAGGTACGATCACTAGCAGGTGTAACCCATACATTCAGACTTATATTCCTATCTACCTGTCATACATGCTGTCGATATGTATTAACTATCCAGTCAAGCTACGTTCGATAGTACAGAGAAATGTGATAAAGTACGATCAAGTACGATCAAGTATGATCAAGTACGATCAAGTACGATCATGTACGATCAAGTACGATCACTTACAGGTGTAAGTAATACAAGCAGACTTATATTTCCATCTACCTGTCATACATGCTGACGATACATATGAACCATCCAGTCAAGCTATGTTCGATAGTACAAAGAAATGTGATAAAGTACGATCAAGATCGAGCAAGTACGATCAAGTACGATCAAGTACGATCAAGTACGATCAAGTACGATCAAATACGATCATGTACGATCACCAACAGGTGTAAGCAATACAAGCATACTTATATTTCTATCTACCTGTCATACATGCCGACGATACGTATGAACCATCCAGTCAAGCTACCTTCGATATTACAGAGATATGTGATAAAGTACGATCCAGTACGATCAAGTATGATCAAGTACGATCAAGTACGATCAAGTACGATCAGGTACGATCAAGTATGATCAAGTTCGATCAAGTAAGATCACTTACAGGTGAAAGCAATACAAGAAGAATTATATTCCTATCTACATGTCATACATGCTGAAAATACGTATGAACAATCCAGACAAGCTACGTTCGATAGTACAGAGAAATGTGATAAAGTACGATCAAGTACGATCAAGTACTATGAAGTACGATCACTAGCAGGTGTAAGCAATACAAGAAACTCTATTCCTATCTACCTGTCATACGTGTGGACGATATGTGTAAACCATCCAGTCAAACTACATTCGATAGTACAGAGAAATGTGATAATGTACTATCAAGTACTATCAAGTAAGATTAAGTACGATCAAGTACTATTAAGTACGATCAAGTACGATCAAGTATGATCAAGTACGATCATGTACGATCACCAACAGGTGTAGGCAATACAATCATACTTATATTCCTATCTAACTGTCATACATGCCGACGATACGTATGAACCATCCAGTCAAGCTACCTTCGATATTACAGAGAAATGTGATAAAGTAAGATCAAGTACGATCAAGTACGATCCAGTATGATCAAGTACGATCAAGTACGATCAAGTACGATCACTAACAGGTGTATGTAATACAAGCATACTTATATTCCTATCTACCTGTCATACATGCTTACTGTATGTATAAACAATCCAGTCAAGCTACATTCGATAGTCCAGAGAAATGTGATAAAGTACTATCAAATACGATCAAGTACTATCAAGTACGATCAAGTACGATCAATTACGATCAAGTACGATTAAGTACGATCACTAACAGGTGTAAGCAATACAAGCAGACTTATATTTCTAACTACCTTACATACATGCTGACGATACGTATGAACCATCCAGTCAAGCTACGTTCGATAGTACAGAGAAATGTGGTAAAGTACGATCAAGTACGATCAAGTACGATCACTAACAAGTGTAAGCAATACAAGCAGACTCTATTCCTATCTACCTGTCATACATGCTGACGATACGTATGAACCATCCGTTCAAGCAACTTTCGATAGTACAGAGAAATGTGATAATGTAAGATCAATTACGATCAAGTACTATCAAGTGCGGTCACTAACAGGTGAAAGCAATACAAGCAGACTCTATTCCTGTCTTCCTGTCATACGTGCGAACGATATGTGTAAACCATCCAGTCAAGCTACATTCGATAGTACAGAGAAATGTGATAAAAACGTTCAAGTACGATCAAGTACGATCAAGTACTATCAAGTACTATCAAGTACGATCACTAACAGGTGTAAGCAATACAAGCAGACTTATGTTCCTATCTACGTGTCATACATGCTGACGATTCGTATGAAAAATCCAGTCAAGCTGTGTTCGATAGTACAGAGAAATGTGATCAAGTACAATTAAGTACGAATAAGTACGGTCAACTACTATCAAGTATTTTCAAGTACTATCAAGTACTATCAAGTACGATCACTAACAGGTGTAAGCAATACAAGCAGACTTATATTCCTATCTACCTGTCATACATGCTGACGGTAAGTATGAACCATCCAGTCAAGATACGTTCGATAGTACAGAGAAATGTGACAAAGTACGATCAAGTACGATCAATTACGATCACTAACAGGTGTAAGGAATACAAGCAGACTTATATTTAAATCTACCTGTAATACATGCTGACGATGTGTAAACCGTCAGTCAAGCTACATTCGATAGTACAGAGAAATGTGATCATGTACTATCTAGTACTATCAAGTACTATCAGGTACGATCAAGTACGATCAAGTACGATCAAGTACGGTCAATTACGATCAAGTACTGTCAAATACTATCAAGTACGATCACTAACAGGTGTAAGCAATACAAGCAGACTTATGTCCCTATCCTCCTGTCATACATGCGGACGATATGTGTAAACTATCCAGTCAAGCTACATTCGATAGTACAGAGAAATGTGATCAAGTACCATAAAGTACGTTCACTAACAGGTGTAAGCAATACAAGCAGACTTATATCCCTATCTACCTGTCATACGTGCGGACGATACGTGTAAACTATCCAGTCAAGCTACATTCGATAGTACAGAGTAATGTGATCAAGTCCCATCAAGTACGGTCACTGACAGGAGTAAGCAATACAAGCTGACTTATATCCCTATCTTCCTGTCATACATGCGGACGATATGTGTAAACTATCTAGTCAAACTACATTCGATAGTACATAGAAATGTGATAAAGTTTGATCAAGTATGATCAGTAACAGTTGAAAGCTATACAAGCTGACTTATATATCTATCTACCTGTCATACATGCGGACGATATGTCTATGTGTAAACCATCCGGTCAAGCTACATTCGATAGTACAGAGAAATGGGATAAAGTACTATCAAGTACGATCAAGTACATTCAAGTACTAACAAGTACGATCAAGTACGATCAATTACGATCACTAACAGGTGTAAGCAACACAAACAGACTTGTATTTCTATATACCAATCATACATGCTGACGATATGTGTAAACCATACAGTCCAGCTACATTCGATAGTACAGAGAAATGTGATAAAGTACTAACAAACACGACCAATTACATTCAAGTACTAATAAGTACGATCAAGTACGATCAAGTTCGATCAAGTACGTTTAAGTACGATCAAGTACGATCAAGTACGATCACTAACAGGTGTAAGCAATACAAGCAGACATATATACCTTTCTACCTGTTATACATGCTGACGAGATGTATGAACCATCCAGTCAAGCTACGTTCGATAGTGCAGAGAAATGTAATAAAGTACGATCAAGTACGATTAAGTACTCTCAAGTACGAATACTAACAGGTGTAAGCAATACAAGCAGACTCTATTCCTATCTACCTGTCATACATGAGGACGATACGTATAAACCATCCAGTCAAACTACATTCGATAGTACAGAGAAATGTGATAAAGTACGATCAAGTACGATCAGTAACAGGTGTAAGCAATACAAGCAGACTTATGTCCCAATCTACCTGTCATACATGCGTACGATATGTGTTAACTATCCAGTCAAGCTACATTCGATATTACAGAGAAATGTGATAAAGTACGATTAAGTACGATCAAGTACGATCAAGTATGATAAGGTACGAACAAGTACGAACACTAACAGGTGTAAGCAATACAAGCAGACTTATATTCCTATCTACGTTTCATACATGCTGACGATGAGTATGAACCATCCAGTCAAGATGCGTTCGATAGTAAAGAGAAATGTGATAATGTACGATCAAGTACGATCACTAACAGGTGTAAACAATACAAGCAGACTCTATTCCTATCTACCTGTCATACATGCGGACGATACGTATAAACCATCCAGTCAAATAACATTCGATAGTACAGAGAAATGTGATAAAGTACGATCAAGTACGATCACTAAGAGGTGTAAGTAATACAAGCAGACTTATGTCCCTATCAAACTGTCATACATGAGGACGATATGTGTAAACTATCCAGTAAAGCTACATTCGATATTACAGAGAATCGTGATAAATAACCATGAAGTACGTACAAATACTATCAAGTACGATCAAGTATTATCAATAACTACCAAGTACGATCAAGTACGATCAAGTAAGATCAAGTACGATCAATTACGATTTAGTATGATCAAGTACGATCAAGTATGATCAATTACGATTTAGTATGATCTAGTACGATCAAGTACGATCAAGTACGATCAAATACGATCTAGTATGATCAAATACGATCACTAACAGGTCTAAGCAATACAAGCAGACTTATATTCCTATCTACATGTCATACATGCTGACGATATGTGTAAACCATTCAGTCAATCTACATTCGATAGTACAGAATATTGTGATAAAGTACTATCAAGTACGATAAAGTACTTTCAAGTACTATCAAGTACGATCAAGTACGATCAAGTACGATCAAGTTCGATCAAGTACGATCAAGTACGATCAAGTACGATCAAGTGCGATCAATTAGGATCATGTACGATCAAATACGATCAATGACGATCAAGTACGATCAAGTACTTTCAAGTTCGATCACTAACAGGTGTAATCAATACAAGCAGACTTTATTCATATCTACCTG
Organism: Medauroidea extradentata; assembly: GCA_003012365.1. NCBI lineage: Eukaryota > Metazoa > Arthropoda > Insecta > Phasmatodea > Phasmatidae > Medauroidea > Medauroidea extradentata. Next base: position 3,476 of record PNEQ01060420.1, on the reverse strand, counting down.
TCATTCGTGCGGACGATATGTGTAAACCACCCAGTCAAGCTACATTCGATAGTACAGAGAAATGTGATAAATACGCCTAAGAAAAATAAAGTACGATCAAGTACGATCAAGTAACGATCAAGTACTATCAAGTTCGATCACTAACAGGTGTAAGCAATACAAGCAGACTCTATTCCTATCTACATGATATACATGCGAACGATATGTTTAAACCATCCAGTCAAGCTAAATTTGATAGTACAGAGAAATGTGATAAAGTACTATCTATTACGATCAAGTACTATCAAGTACGATCAAGTACGATCAATTACGATCAAGTACGATCATGTACGATCACTAACAGGTGTAAGCTATACAAGCAGGCTTATATTTCTAACTACCTTACATACATGCTGACGATATGTATGAACCATCCAGTCAAGATACGTTCGATAGTACAGAGAAATGTGGTAAAGTACGATCAAGTACGATCAAGTACGATTACTAACAAGTGTAAGCCATACAAGCAGAAATATATTCCTATCTACCTGTCATACATGCTGACGATACGTATGAACCATCCAGTCAAGCTACGTTCGATAGTACAGAGAAATGTGATAATGTAAGATCAATTACGATCAAGTACTATCAAGTACGATCACTAACAGGTGTAAGCAATACAAGCAGACTCTATTCCTGTCTACCTGTCATAAGTGCGAACGATATGTGTAAACCATCCAGTCAAGCTACATTCGATAGTACAGAAAAATGTGATAAATACGTTCAAGTACGATCAAGTACGATCAAGTACTATCAAGTACTATCAAGTACGATCACTAACAGGTGTAAGCAATACAAGCAGACTTATGTCCCTATCTACCTGTCATACTTGCGGACGATATATGTAAACTATCCAGTCAAGCAACATTCGATATTACAGAGAAATGTGATAAAGTACGATTAAGTACGATCAAGTACGATCAAGTATGATCAAGTACGAACGAGTACGATCACTAACAGGTGTAAGCAATACAAGCAGACTTATATTCCTATCTACGTTTCATACATGCTGACGATGAGTATGAACCATCCAGTCAAGATGCGTTCGATAGTAAAGAGAAATGTGATAATGTACGATCAAGTACGATCATTAAAAGGTGTAAACAATAAAAGCAGACTCTATTCCTATCTACCTGTCATACATGCGGACGATACGTCTAAACCATTTAGTCAAATAACATTCGATAGTACAGAAAAATGTGATAAAGTACGATCAAGTACGATCACTAAGAGGTGTAAGTAATACAAGCAGACTTATGTCCCTATCAAACTGTCATACATGCGGACGATATGTGTAAACTATCCAGTAAAGCTACATTCGATATTACAGAGAAACGTGATAAATTACGATGAAGTACGAGCAAGTACTATCAAGTACGATCAAGTATTATCAATAACTACCAAGTACGATCAAGTACGATCAATTACGATTTAGTATGATCAAGTACGATCAAGTACGATCAATTACGATTTAGTATGATCAAGTACGATCAGGTACGATCAAGTACGATCAAATACGGTCAAGTATGATCAAATACGATCACTAACAGGTCTAAGCAATACAAGCAGACTTATATTCCTATCTACATGTCATACATGCTGACGATATGTGTTAACCCACCCAGTCAATCTACATTCGATAGTACAGAAAATTGTGATTAAGTACTATCAAGTACGATAAAGTACTTTCAAGTACTATCAAGTACGATCAAGAAAGATCAAGAACGATCAAGTACGATCAAGTACGATCAAGTACGATCAAGTACGATCAAGTACGATCAAGTGCGATCAAGTACTTTCAAGTACGATCACTAAAAGGTGTAAGCAATACAAGCAGACTTTATTAATATCTACCTGTCATACGTGCGGACGATATGTGTAAAATACCCAGTCAAGCTACATTCGATAGTACAGAGAAATGTGATAAATACGCCTAAGAAAAATAAAGTACGATCAAGTACGATCAATGACGATCAAGTACGAACACTAACAGGTCTAAGCAATACAAGCAGACTTATATTCCTATATAACTGTCATACATGCTTACTATATGTATAAAAAATCCAGTCAAGCTACATTCGATAGTACAGAGAAATGTGATAAAGTACTATCAAGTACGATAAAGTACTATCAAGTACGATAAAGTACGATCAAGTCTGATCAAGTACGATCAAGTACGATCAAGTACGATCAAGTACGATCAAATGCGATCAAATACGATCAAGTACGATAAAGTAACGATCAAGTACTATCAAGTTCGATCACTAACAGGTGTAAGCAATACAAGCAGACTCTATTCCTATCTACATGTTATACATGCGAACGATAAGTTTAAACCATCCAGTCAAGCTACATTCGATAGTACAGAGAAATGTGATAAAGTACTATCAAATACGATCAAGTACTATCAAGTACGATCAAGTACGATCAATTACGATCAAGTACGATCAAGTACGATCACTAACAGGTGTAAGCAATACAAGCAGACTTATATTCCTATCTACCTGTCATACATGCTGACGATAGGTATGAACCATCCAGTCAAGCTACGTTCGATAGTACAGAGAAATGTGATAATGTAAGATCAATTACGATCAAGTACTATCAAGTACGATCACTAACAGGAGTAAGCAATACAAGCAGACTCTATTCCTGTCTACCTGTCATACGTGAGAACGATATGTGTAAACCATCCAGTCAAGCTACATTCGATAGTACAGAGAAATGTGATAAATACGTTCAAGTACGATCAAGTACGATCAAGTACTATCAAGTACTAACAAGTACGATCACTAACAGGTGTAAGCAATACAAGCAGACTTATATTCCTTTCTACCTGTCATACATGCTGACGGTACGTATGAACCATCCAGTCAAGCTACGTTCGATGGTACAGTGTGTTTCGATTCAACACAGAACTGGCAAGTGGGCTGCCTACCCACCCGCAACCGGCTTGAATTCTGCTCGCGGCGCGCTAGCGACGGAGCTACGTTCGATTTCACTGGTTGCCGCCTTCTTACGCAGCATTCGAAACGGTGTAACTCTTTCAACATATATTTACACAGACTTTGGAATATGTTTCAACGATTTCTGCTTCAGATTTTGTTATTTAGCGCTTCTGTTAATCACTTTTACGAAATATTTCTATAAAATAAACGTTTCTGAACTACATGTAACAAATGTAAAATGGTAGAACGACTAACCTACGAATAACAACACAGGCACTTTAGTCTTACTGCCTAGCAGCGGCACGATATTTTACTGAAACCATAAAATATCATTATTACGAGAATATAATATTATGAACCGACTGTAAGTAACATTATTGTTATGACGTTTTTGTATGATTAAAGAATCCGCCGGTAAAACAGAATATGAGCAAATAATATATTTGTTTTAACTTTTCAAACGCGTCGAGGGTGAGGTAACTGCAATAA
>PNEQ01060419.1:9702-26744 GCA_003012365.1 Medauroidea extradentata | reverse complement strand
TTTTTTTTTTTTTTTTTTTTTTTTTTTTTTTTTTTTTTTTTTTTTTTTTTTTTTTTTTTTTTTTTTTTTTTTTTTTTTTTTTTTTTTTTTTTTTTTTTTTTTTTTTTTTTTTTTTTTTTTTTTTTTTTTTTTTAGTCAGTTGGTCTTTCGTCCACTTCTTTTCTTTCAATGTTTCCGAAAAATCGTGCCTAAAATGTAAACTGCTCTTTCGTAAATTATTTTCCTCCATGTTTATGTTTCTCAATACTCGCGCGCGCCAAAACTTCTAGTGTAGTTTTGATGAATTCTGATTGGCCGCATCTTAAATATTGTAGTGCAGCTCGAAACAAAAATAGGACGCCGACAATTTGGCAAATCCAGTACCTAAGCTCGCAAGGCTGCTAGAATCAGGCACGATTTTGAGTAGAGAAGCTAGTAGCCGAGCAAGTACGACTCCTAGTACACAATATTGTAAGGAATATTGTATGGTGTGCGGCGGGCTTAGTATATTTGTTAGTTAGAGTTCGAGGAAATGGAACGTACCTGAAAAACATAATACCTTCTATGTACAGGAAGTTAAAGGAAGTAAATTCGTAGGAATGTTTTCCTTTTTAATTTCAATGAGTTAAGAGGAATTTTAAATTAAGTAAAACAATACTTTTCAGACATGTAGTCATAATACAATTACTTTTAATTACAATAAAGGTATGTTTAATATTATAAAATTCCTAAATTTAGACAAAAATGTCAAATGCGCCATTTTCAGACTATTCAGTATTGCCACCCAAAGCAGAGTTGTCTAGGTCTCATCAATTTTTACAGATCATAAACATGAACGAATAACTTGGAAAAGGCCTTAAATATACGTACCCTTAACGGGAAAACTATCATTGTAGGCGCGTATAATGTTTTTTATTATCATTATTTACGGAATCTTAATTCTTTCTTTACATCACTCGATGAAGCTGGATATAAGGTACAATCTGGCTACCACTGTTCATTTTCGGTAAAATTTGGAAGCTTTTCCTTTTCCATCTAACCAAATCAATTGTGCGTATCATAAGAGGTCAACATCAAACTAAAAATTACTTTTCAACTTGTGACATGACCGTTTGATGAATTTGTAAGAAAATATGAAAGACCAGAACTTATAAATCAGCTTAATCGTAATATTAAGATTTAGTAGCCAGATACGAGTGTTTATCATGATGTCGGATTTTCGGTTTCCTCTGACAAGTGTGTTTCTGAAATACTTTTACAAACTTCGGGGGTAGAATCCTTACACCAAAACCAGAAAAATGTTAATGTAAACATATGTCCAAAAACCAATATTGGTTTTTGAGATATTAAAGAATGTTTCCAATATATTGCAAGGTAATTAGTTTTGTAAACAGTCACTGATATTGCAGATGCCGCAATTTTCATCCTCTTAGCATTGGTGAAGTCAGAAAGTCACAGTAAATGTTTGAAATGACATCCTCTTGCTTCCACGCACAATTGCACACGTCGGATCATGCAATGTAGCACCCTTTCAATTACTCCCACACGGTGCCGTACTGTTTTACAGGCGTCCATGGATACAACTGCAAAACAACTCTAGTCAAATATCACGAACAGATTATTCACAAATGTAAACAAGTTTCTTTGGTAACGTGTTGCCATAGAGGATACAAATGAGTAGAGACCTAAAAAATTCGCGTTTTCATTTAAGCACAAGCTAGAATTCCAGCAACTGTAGGTTCGTGTCATTTTCACAATTGGCCCTTGGCTTATTCAACACCTCGTGGAAGTCGCTGAACCAATATTATAAATGTAACTAAATGCAGGTCCGTATCACTGTATCTGCGAGCAGCCAATGAGCAGCTGCTGTTTGCTTGAGTACACATATATTCTTGGAGTCTAGCCTACAGATCAGTGAATCCGCGAATTTTTCCTGTCTCTACAAATGAGTTTATGACACTTTCACCAATGCTAAGACGATAGAAAACAGAGCATCTGCAATCAATAACATTATTCCATGACTGATGACAAAACTAATTACATTGCAACACACTGAACTACACTTTTTCATTAATAACTCAAAAAATACGGTTTTCGGACTTTTTTCTTGTTTTCGTGTAATAAACCTAGGTATTTCAGAAACATCCTGCATATATATGTATGTATATATATATATATATATATATATATATATATATATATATATATATATATATATATATATATATACATATATACACACATATATATACACACACACATACTCAGTCACATGCATACATAATGTGTGCTAGCCAACCACATCATTCCAGTTTTAGTGTAATTGGCCGAGCACCTGTTGCTAGATTTTTAAGAGTTCCGGCTAATCAGAAACATCCTTGCGCTTCTCACTGGTACAATGCAGCTTCTTTGTCTTGTACAGTTTTGAAAGAAAAATTGCGTAGTGTAAGTTTTGTGTAATCGGTTTTATATTTTACTAAGATTGCATCACTCAAAAAAAACAATAAATCAGCAACTTAGCTAGCATTAACCTAAGGTATAACCGCACCGGCCAGTAAAATGGCCACGCTCCAGACTGTTTAATATCACCGTAAGTAACCGACGTGTGGCTTATACAACCTGCCGTTAGACAAATAGGCTGGGTGTTAGACTAAAAAGCGCTCATATCGCTTGTGCCCAGCTGTATGTCAAGAAATTGTGTGTTCGTGAAATGAAAGACTGATGTTAGCTGCAGTTTGGTTCGCTTTTGAGAGCGCTATTGACATAAAATATCGCTAAAAACGTATATTGAAATCCACTTTGTTTCCGATTGTCAGTACAGAATACAAAGGCAATCCTATATAATTAAACTCCGCTAGTCTTCAGAGCAACTATTTTCATAGCAATGGGTTATTTAAGAGTTATCTCTCGTGACGGAATCTATCGACGATCCAATATTGCAGTGTTGTAAATGGTTCACCATCACTATGACAACATGTTTGTTAAACGTGTTTACTAGGATTGTATTTTTTTCCTGTACTGACCTCCAAAAACGTGTGTATTTTTATATAGCCTGGCGTGTTTTGCGTTTAATTATTTTTAACACCTTTTTTGGGCGTCGACTGCTAGGACCTATGTTGTAAATGTCCGAGACACAAGAGAAGCCAAAGTGTTAGTTCAGTAGGAGCATGTACGTTGGATATACCTTCTACACGCAACTCACTGAATTAAGATTTTAATTTTTCCTTTATAGTATCGCTTGTATGACATTCTCAGTAGTAATTCTACCATTTTATTTTTAAGATGTAATAATTCAGATTAAGACATTTTAACGTGTGTCTCGGATGCTTTACGTGTACCGCAGCAGAAATTTCGGGCTTAAAATTGTTGGTGAATATTCCCGTTTTTTGCTATTTCTCCTTCACGACGTGAAAAGTTAGGAACGCAATTAAAATAACAAATCCATCTTTCCAACACTAAAACGTTGTAGATTTCTTTCGTATTCATACGGAATTTAAAAAAAAATGTTTCACGGCTGTCTAGGGACATAATATATGTAACGAAATCTATGAATAGAGTTAGGCGGCCTTCGTAGATGGCTCGTTAGTTTGTGGCGGCTCGTGGTAGGGCTGCAGTTGCCAAGAACTGAACAGGGTTGTGCGCTGGTTGACTCTACAGCCACTGACACTCTGATGTGCAGGTGCCTCTTACTATTGAGTGGTCACGAAAGATCTAGTAGCTGGCAAGTCTTTCATGGTCGTTGGTTTACGGCGCGTTCATCAAGAGTGTACAGTTCCGACTACCTGCAGCCCCACCTGGCAACAACCCACGAGCCGCCAACTGCTCGGTAGATGCTCAGAAGTGACGGAGCTATAACAGCGACCTTGAACCCATCAAATATCGCATCGCCACAACGAGGAGCCAAGCGCTGAGCCACGGAATACAGAAGTTAAATAATCGGTAGGATGGCAAACTCAGTCACACTCGCCAACAAAATGACTTCGCAGGCCAGCAACATGGTGGAAACGCCTACTGCTAATAAGTGTAAGGTGGCTGCTCTGCTAGCTGGCAGCTAGGCCAGTAGGTAACCTGCTGTAACTTGCAGGAGCTAAACAGACACAGGGTTGGCATCAACAGTCTCGGGCAGCCAATAAGCGGCCAAGTTCTCCCGTATAAAATGAACCGCCTTGTCATTTCACGCTGCAACGCACTCGAAGCGCATGGTGGGCGAAACCCTTTGGGCATGGGCCCGAGTTTCTCGGATTTCGTGAGAAATATTTTTTAAAACCCATACGAGAACCGATATCGTAAAATTGCTTCGTAACTTTGTTGCAAATTGGTTTTACTACGTAATGTAGTTTCTCGAGACAAACTGTACGAAGATTTTAGCTAATATTTCACTTAAAAGGAAATTTTGTTACTTAAATAATTAGATACTATTTTGATGTCTTCTGTCTCCACAAAATTAGGGCACGTAGTTAAAACCAGTCATGACAAAGTTACGGGGCCATTTTACCATGTATAGTAGGTTCCCGTTTATGTTTTAAAAAATAATTATCGGCAAACATGAAGAAACTCGGCTCTTAGCCCTTAAACATGTGGTATCCTACAGATGGAACTAATTTTTCACCTCTGATAGAGATTTTTTTTTCACAGTTCCTACTAAGAGACGAATTACGGACCGAAGATTTTCTGATATGCTTACACAGCCTCTGTATAGTAATTAATGTAAGCAGAGTAGCATCACGTTGCAAGGGAGGCGATTCTTGATTCGGCCGTACTTTAAAAGTTGGTGAAATTATAGATCTTGCAGGAATACACCAGATTACTGTCTCCTTAACCGAGGTGGTGTGACTAATTCGTTTCTCGCATCTCGCATGCGCACGTCTCTATAAGCCTAATTATTCCAAAGTTGATCCTCAGACAACTTAAACTTTAGAAACACGGAAATTTCGTAAATTCATTTCTGACGACGTTGTACTTCAAACTCCTATACACGTCAACGTAGTTTGCGATAGGGTCATTTTAACTGAAACTCTTCCTTTAGAGCTGTGAACCAATAGCAGGCCTGCGTGAAAACACTTGCAACGCTCCCTGGGGCTGACCCCAGGAAAAACCTTGTAAAAACCTTTCAGCCAGGACACCACCAAGGAATGGTGCTCGAAAGTCTGTCACCAACGTTCCCCTCATAGCGATGACAGTTACCTCAGGAAAAGGCCTAAAAGGACTAAAATCTCCTTATTGCATTACAGAAGGGGAGGAAAACTGGAATAAATTTAAGGGCAGCATTACTCACAATAAGCAATCTCTGCGAAAAGACCTAAATGCTTTAAATTCAATGACCCATAATTTATTACAACACATTCTTACAAACAAGTTACTGCAGAAGAAAAATAACCTTAACACCCTTGCCAAAAAATTATCAATTTGAAAAACGTTAGGAGAAAATAGCTACAGACAATACTTTGGTTAGCCAAGTGAAAGCAGAGAAAAATAATTTCCAACACTGATGAAACGTGTTCACGTTAATAGTGGAACAAGAAATATAATATTGCGTGGCAATCGCTGTGACTCTTCCCCCCGTTACATTTGACGCGCCGTTTGCGGCCTTGAGAGATTATACATTTTATTCTGGTTTATAAATTCAGTGCAGACGTTCTTAAACGTATTTATTCCACGGATCCATGGATAAATTGTGATAATAGTAATTGGTTTGATCTGAGTGCTCCCGTATTAATATTACGTTACGATTTCGCTAAGCAAAACTGTTGTGATTGCGAATTTCCTATAGCAGTACTGTTGCGATTGCTTGTAAGACAGGCGGTAATAATGGCGTGGGTTACGCCACCTTAAACTTGCTGTGACTTTAATATTAAATTTTTTTTTGTGCTACGTTGGAGAACTTTGATTATTTAAAGAACTTACTAAGCTTAAAATTGAAGTTATTAGAAGTTCGTAATGGAGAAATGGCATAATAAAATTCCGTTGGTGTTAAAATGAAACCAACGGTAGACATTGGGGAGAATGATAGTAATCAGTGTGTGAGTATGCTTAGGGAACATGGACTTATGTAACGAAACACTTACCCTTTTAACTGGTGTCTGCCCGCACCGGGCTCCTGCACGCACAACTATCACCGTGACTCCTCGAACTCAGACTAGACGAATGTTGGCTTGCAACAATTTGCATGCGCCGAACACTAGCGATGCGTTGTGAGTGTTTGTGGAAACTCCTATTAGACTGGTGGCTCCCTCTTTTTAAACTTAAATTTTCGTGTGTCGTAAATGAGGCGCATTGATACATGGCTGGATTATTTACTAAGCACTGTGTTCATCCTCATGAACTCTTTTATTCCCGAGAGAGGGGATGGTGGTGGAATTCCTTATATACCGAGTCCGGACCTTGGTGAGAGGTCTGTTCGTCTGGTTAGGGCCAGATCATCACCGTCGCGTCCTTGGTTCATTGCCCGGGATAGCGATCATCGATTTATTATGGAAGTAAACTACTTTTCTGCGAGGCATCGACGAAACATTTAAAGTTAAGTATGTTTTCCATGGGAGGCTTATTGAGGATAGTTACTGCGCCGTGTTGGAGGACATAAAAGATCCGAAATTGGGGTCAGATCGCCCACTAGGCATATCATTATTTGTTTATATTTAAGGCATATTTTGGAAATTTGTGTGATGGATAATGAATATCTATAATATTGCGTGGCGTCGTGAACTTAGTAAAAATCAAGGTTTTCTTTCTTAGGCGCATGATTAAGTGTATTTATCCCGGTCGCATCCTATGTGTTAAAGGGGAAAATGTCATTCAATGACTTGGTAATTTTAAACAGTAAACATGGGCAAATTGTTATTGCCTTGTTAATTACTTTGGTACATAAGGGAATAATGTTTATAGTGTGTTAAATGTCGATATTGTACCAGATGTTACATAAAACTGAGAACGTCATTTATAAGGATATATATAAGTGCTAGGTTGGATGCACTTTTACATTGTAAATTTTTATATGATGCAAAGTGAGAGCTTTCTCTATTTTCGGCGATCCAATACCTTGGTGAAATTATTAAAATACGTTGTACCTTATTACCTTTTTCTATAATATAATAAATTGTTTATGTTGAATTCTATTGGTTTTTCCATTAAGTTCATCCCCTGGAGCATCAACCCACTTGATACTGAGTGTTTACATTTTCCTGTAACATTGGCAGGTGGGCAAATTATTTTCTGAATGATTACTTTGGTGAGTGATATTAAGGTGCAGTGGTGTACCTATGGTGTTACTCACCCCCTCAGGGGTCGTTACACTATATAAATAATTTTCGTTGCCATGAATACTGCAACAATAATACGTTTGTACTAGAAACATACTTTCACTATATCATACTATTTCAAAGAGTTAAAAAAAATACGTCTACCCTACATGGATCAATAATACAAGACATTTAAATAGATTAGAAATACAACCATCGTAAACTTAACTTGTGCAGGAAGTATGGCATCATGACGCACCAGGAATCCGAGTGTCAGTCGGACCACAGGGACGCATATTTATAGGATAAAATTAATTCCTTCCCCTAAATGTCACCGTCCAATAATATTTTAACATTACGTAATATTAACGTAACAAACATCATCTATACTACGAGGGAGCTACCTACAATAAACAGTTCTGCCAACCGCATAAAAACATAAATTCTGAAAGTTTTCGGCGAGAGTCGGCCCATGTGACTTCCAAAACCCAATTACGATATAATTGACGTCACTGACATCACAGCTGACGTAGGTAGAAGCACAGCTGGCTTCTTTCTTCTTACTTGAACGGGTGTCGTTGCAGCAGGCTGTTAACTTCGGTTAAATTCCCAAATGCAATTTTAGGCAATTTGAGCAGCTTAACCATAGTTGAGGGGTTACAGTTTATATTCATTCGTGCGTGCGTGGAACAGCAACAACGCTAGTTCGTCGATGTCTTCAACTAAGGTAGCAATGTTCAAAACAAGAGACGTGATCGTCTCACACTCACAGGCTCTTGTGCTACCTTGTCAGATGTACAACTTGTTACTCATTGAAGAAGCAGCCATGAACAAGAAGCGGAGGACAGAGTATACACAGGAATATAGAGTGTAGCCGACTGGTCGTTGAACCCGCGAGATTTCCGGGTCTCTGAGAATTACTGATAATCACCACTTCTCTTGGAACACAACTACGCTATGCCACTGAGTGTAGGGTTATCCGAAATCCGAGGACGGACACCTGGAAATGGTGTCATGAGACAGGGTTTTTTGATACTTGGGATTTTACTGTCACACGTGCAAGTCTGTCATATCAGCGCAACGGTCAAGTACTGTTACGATGTGTGCTGCCGTTAGTTCGAACCTGAATACTCACTGCAAAACATTTGTCGAACCTACTAGAACCATATAAGTGCTAAACAAGATTATAATACTATCTGTTTGGCCTGATGTTCTTTTCTGTAACTGATCCGCTGAATTTGGATTAGTGCTATAATAGGGGCTTAATACTTCACACTGCGCTTGTTGGCACGGAAACAACTCACTATATCGCTTTCGGAAATGACCAGGTTTTGATTCCCATTCTGATTTTTCTCAGTTTTTACAAAATTGCTCCAGCTGAATGTTGGGATGGTTCTTCACTGCAGGCCATGACTAATTTCCTTTTTTCCTCCTGATTATCTGGGCTGCTGAAGTCTGACTAGACATGAAGCTCTATTTCTGCTACTGCGGGAGACCTAGAAAGAAATAAATTTCTCAAACGAGAGATGGTCTATGAAGCAACGATCCTATTAGATACTTACCTACACTCACCTGGTCAGCTACTTTGTTCGATGGAGGAATAAACGAGGCATTGGTTTTTCAAATAGCGGCAACGATTCTGGTCAACAACAGAAACGAGTACATATCTGCGCCAACGGAGAGTTATCTCAGACTCGGAAACTTGAAGACAGAGACACTTTGAGTTCTGTCGGATAAGAGTGACATGCCTAGATATTTTTAAAAATTATGTATATATATATATATTTATTTATTTATTTACCTGACCTTATGAGATCTGTTCGATGTTTTTATAGAGTGATGACGACTGGTATCCCTACAACTCTGTTTGAGACACGTATATGACATCCGTTAAAAATTTCACTAAAATGCAATCGGATCACGAGTATTCGAATTTAATTCAGAGCGAGCAATAGTTTCTTTTATATGACCGCGTGGCTCAGAGGTCCGGCCGCTTGCCCAAGTGGTTAGCGCTTCTGGCTGCTGGGCCAAGGGTCCCGGGTTCGTTTCCCGACCGGGGAGGTGATATTTAATATCACGTCCTCGGGTTTAGGACTGGATGTTTGTATTCGTCTTGGCAAATTATAAAAATTCATCGTACAAATTACAAACTACAAAGTCAACAAAAAAAGAGATTAGAGTTCCTGGCTGCTGGGCCAAGGGTCACTGGTTCGATTTCCGACCGAGGAGAAGAAATTTAATGCTACCTCACTGCGTTCATGAATGAATGTTGTGTTTGTCCCTTCACACCAGTGGCGTAGCTAGGATTGTTTTAAGAGGAGGGTTTAACCTTAGATTAATGAAAGGAATACCGACCACCCCTTAAAGCACGGTGGTCCGGAGATCCTTCCCCGGGAAAATTTGGATTTCAAGAGGCAAATAGTTCAATTTTAGCAGTTATTTGTATCGCATTCTCATCATCGCCTACATATTAGAGCTAGGTTTTCTCCTGACGCAATTACTTTTTAAAAAATGGAAATGGCGCAAAAAATAGATACTTATTTTTTGTGTATATGTCGCAATTAGACGTAAGTCCCCTGATCAACATTCAGGTGCTTATGAGGACGTTAAGCCAACTTACCCTCAAAGTACAAGAAGTAGCGGTTAGCGTAATGGCTAGAGCACTCGCCTCCCATCAAGATGATCCGGGTTCCGTTCCCGGCGGGGTTGGACCCAAGATTTTCGCATGTGGGAATCGTGCCGGACGATGCCGCTTGTCAGCGGATTTCCCGTTTCCCCTGCTCTTTTATTCCGGCGCTGCTCCATAGTCACATCATGTCACCCCTCACCAGCGGTAAAGACCTATGTGCTGACCATAATCTCTTCACCTTACTCCTTCAAAGAAAGGCGACTTGCGGGTGTACCACGTGACACTAACCGCCGGCAGGTGACCGGACCGACGCGACCAGTCACGACCGAATGGAAAACTGCCGAGTGATTTATCCCGCGACTGCGCACGCTCTCGCCTCTTCCTACCCGGAGTTCCTTGGAGCGTTCTCCGAAAACAGCTGCCCTCGCTCGCGCGCGCGCATGCAGATAAACACACGGGCCGCGGCGGCTAAAAACTTGCTCGCCGCCTTGATTTATCGGGGTGCGACTTCCACAAGAGTGACCTCGCTTGGAGTGTTTTCTATGTACACTTCTTTTTTCTGCTCCCTCCGCACTCGTATGATTTACTGGCGCGGAGATACGCAACTGCTGGAAGTTACTGTAACCTCTCCCCCCAACCCATTCGACCCGTGGCATGAATCAAAAATCCCCCAAACCCCGTTGGGTCTTCTCGGCGATTTCGGAATCACAAAGGTCAGTGACTCGGCAGGTGAAACAGCTTCACCAGCTGACGAATAAGCGAGTGGACTACGTCAACAAGTATTCTGTTATCTCGTCCTAGCAAGCATATTGCTGCAATTTATATGTCCGTTGATGGTTAAATCTCGTCTTGCTGTCTTCTCTGACGTTAACAAAGCATTGGCAGAAATGGACTGCCAAAGTATTCGTGTTTCAAAATGTCCATTTCTATAACTAACACCAGATCGCAGTAATTAATATACGCTATTTCAACTTTCCAGTCGTTATTTGTTTCACCAGTGTTTCACTTTATTATAATGTAGTTTTTTAAATGGCAGTGGGAATATTTACTTTTAATTTTATTTGTTTGTTTTGATTCTTTTTCAAGGCAATATCCATTTAACACGGTAAGCTTAGAGTTTCGTGCAGAATCGATTTTCATTTGACTGTAGCAATCAGAACAAAGATAATTGCGACAATACAAATGTCTGTGATTTGCATAGAGCCCTAAGGCAATAGGAGTTAAAAATACAACCACTGACCACGAAGCAGGACTGAATACGCGCACGTAAGGCATTTAAACAAAGTGGTGCAAAAATGTTTTCGAGAAATCTTCCTGTCCCAATCCGTGGGGATATTGCGCGCTGCTGGCTTGTACTGTTAGGAGTTAATGACAATTGACAGTCGACTGTGGTCAGTGCGTGTATAACACTGTGAACTCTCGGCTGCTGACGGATGAGTCTGCGAAATAATCGTTCCTCAACGTGTTATGTATAGCTAGAAATGATGGTTTATCGCGGGAAAACTTGACTGTTTGCTGGGTTTCAACACACGTTCAGCTTACCAGAATATTACAGGCTTTCATTTCTATGTGGAGCTGTTTAAAAATTTGACAGAGCCAATAAGAATCCCGCTATCGTAATATTTGGTGCCTGTTATTGGTCTTCAGACAGTTATGTTGTGTCAGACCAATCGCATGTGTTGCAATTAACTACAGAGTTTTCAGGGGTATGTTTGCACAAAACACTTTTCGTGATTTACTATCATCTGTATGTGTAGCTCAAGGTATAAGTTGCGTTTTTTCTTATCTGAGTCCTGGAAACAGGATGACACAAGAACCAATTTTTGAGCATGTTTGAATGCTTTGAAATAATTTTCATAGTATGATTTTTTTCTTGTCGTAGGTTAACATATTGGACTAAGTTTAATAGTTTCGTAACGAAAAGATTACTTCCAATACGTCAGGTAGGCATCTGTCTAAACCTCTCATAACAGAGACACTAACCTCGTGTTTGTCCAAAATTTTACTTTACTTAGCCGGCAGTGCGACCGGAAGGTATTAATCACCAAATATCTTAAGAAAAAATTTTCAAATTTGAGTTGAAACAACAAAAAAAAATCGTATAATAAAAGTGAGCGAGTAAACACTACCGGTTTTGGTGTGAATATCATGGAATCTATTTATATTTTTGATTAAAGTACGTACCATTTGACTAATTAAGGAACGTTTTTCATGTAAATTACTGCGACGCTTCCTTTTTATATAAAGTGCTTCTATGTCTGTATACGTTGTTATTTATCAATGTGTGTTAAAATCCATTACGTAACGCGTTTGATTAGTATTATGTTGTTGTTTGTCATCGTGTATATGTTTAGTAAGTGTATATCATTACAGACTTTACAAGAAAAAATTGGTTTTTATTTTTTTTGTAGGGGATGTTTTTCGAAGGCACCATATCGTAATATAGTCAATATTCCGCCGACGTAACATTTTATTACAGATCGAAGAAGGTGCTTTCGAACTTTTTAATGGTAACTGTGGTGTTAAAGTGACAGTCAATGAATGATGTTCAGTATAAATGATAATGGTCTGTGTTAACGGCAAATTATTGAAATAAGTACTTAAAGATGTCGAAAACTGTAAACCATAAACAAAACTAACCACATATACAATCACTCATTATCTTTCTCACTCACGTTCTCTTTCTCTCACTCTCTCTCACTCTCTCTCTCTCTCTCTCTCTGCCTCAGGAAAACACACAGGAGTAAAAAGGGCAGTATGTTCTAACCTCTAAAACAAACTGGAAAGCAAGTTTTAGAAAGCTTATGCTGAAGAGTATGTATTATGCATACATGTGGTATGCGCGTATTTGTAAGGTAACCCGCGGGAAGAAGAAACACTTGAAATAAATACCTTTTCATTCTTATTTTATTTTAATTTTCAGTTGTTTGAAAGGAAGGTTTCGCATGAATAAAATTAATGAGATTGTGTTTTAGCTATGCGACTAGTGAAACTATCTTTCTATAAGTGAAGCACAAGAATACATCAGTTATTTTTAATGATGTTACCAGAACAACTGCACTTACAAGAAAAACATTACTAAAATGTATATAATTCAACTTACGTCGCAAACCCATTAACTAGTAGTCTGTGGAATTACTTTGTTTTATAACAAAATCAACATATTTCATAAAGTTAATCTTTATTTGACACAACACTTTTGAAAGTTAATCTTTCCCATCAAATGTTTAATACATGTTTGTTTTTGGGCGTGGCACGTCATGTCTATTTAAAGGTTCCGAGGAAAGAATAATTAGCAATTATCTTGTAGAAACACTATATAAGTAGAGCCACGATTTTATGGTGAAAACATTTTTGCAATTTTTGTTTCGATGCATCATGTGCACGTCTACAGGTCTGCTGCATCGCCCGTAATTGGATAATTTTACTCTCACTTGCCTTGGCAAATTACAGACGTAAGGAGTCACAATAATCTCATTCTGAATGGTGCAGTCAAATGAGAAACGTGTCTAAACAAAGACGCGCTGCCAATAACCATGAAGCAAAGCTGCCTATGTGCACGAGAGAAACTGAAACATAGTGGGGCAAAAATCTTTTCGCGACAAAATCGTCGCCCTATATATAAGAAATTGCACAAACGTCACAGTAAATGCAAATAGCAATGAAGATTTCATTCTGAGTACAATCACACCACAAAAAAATTATTTACCATAGTATTAAATACAATTTTTAAATGCTTAAAAAATTTTAGTTTATTAGGTAAATTTCATAATATTTTGAAATATGCTGCGAGTATCGATATAGATTATGTCACATTAAGCAAGGAGAAGTAATTTTCTTAAGAGTAAAAGTCTTGGGAGTTTGGTGAATTATACCAAATGTTGTTGTAACCAACTTCTTCGATGACAAATTTCTGGGGTTGGAAATGTTGAATAAACGTAAGCATAAAAAGTAACCTCGAGTTAATAGTTTACAAAGATTTTACATATACTTATCTTTATATAATTGTTTAATTATTGGTCAGGCCAACGATGTTATGTCATGTGATTTTGTCTACATATAATTTTAGGCAATTGCGTCTTTATAAAACGTTTTATTTGTAATTAAAAAATATCTTCAGTAAATGATTTTAAAAGTGTGTGCATTGCCTTACTTCTACATTAATTCCCTTTCATCTAAATCATTTTTCTGGCACAACGAATACGTGCCGATTGCTCGTTAAGTTGTATCAACACTTTCGGAAGAAAGTATGAGAATGCAAGCTGAAAATGAAAAGAGAAACATTAGTATCCGTTATGTTGAAACTTCACTCGTGTAAAACGTTGTAGGGGACATTGTTGAAATATATTTCCCTGACTATCCGCTTTAAGAAAAATAGTATATATTATATTATTTGCTAAGATGCTCGTGATATTATAATACTTGATGAAGTGTTAAACCTTTAGGCATATAAGCCTAGATAAATTTTGTAACAAAATATGTAAATCTAAATGTTATATTCCGTAAAATGTGTCATAATCGAAACAGAAGTTCGAAGCACTTTGCGTGGGTGAGGCACGTATTTCAAATTCTGTGTCGTAACTCGTGGTGTTGTTGAGCCTTCAATCAATAATATTACTTAACCATAAAATTAACGACCTCTGCCACGAATGACACTTTCATGCAGCCAGAGCTTCATTGAAGAAGAATAAGAGAGAGGAAATGGAAAAGGAGAATGAAAAATCGTGGCAAAGAAAATACGACTTTTAAAAATACTAGTTTCACCAATGGCGACGAAAAGAATAAAAGTGGTAGAGATTCGTTAAAAAGATCTCCGTAATGTTAAACAGAATGTACGGTTTCTTAGAGAATCGTCTTCGTGTCGGACAATGCGGCATCATGGAGACAAATTGGAAAGGCGTGGTTTTATTGTGTTTACGATCGTGCCCATCAAGTGTGATTGTATGCCTTCTATTGGCTGCGCTTCGGTCTAAGTATTCCGCACGGAAGCGTTTTATCCACTTAACTTACAAATTTGTTCATGCGACATATTATCTAGCAAACAAATGCGTTGGAAACACTGCGAACGCGACAAAGTGTGATTGGGATTTTATAATATATGTCCGTATTCATTTCACTGTAAAACACACTTTGCAATTTTGGAATAACTTAATTTTTTTTTTTTACTTATTCTTCAATTTAATTTTGAACGTTAAGCACGATAAGCCACAGAAAAAATTATGTGGCTAACGTAACATAGTTATTGACCTTTAATATCCTTGTCTTGTTAGATTAATAAACAGTAAATTATGCATTATGTTTGGTAATTATAGGTACAAACGAAAGGAGTTTATCGAGGACGATGAAACAAGCAAATAATGCTTACAAGCATAGATCCGAAAAACGACGGTTTTCCCATTACGATGCATGGAACACGTGAGAACATGACAATGTTGCAACACTGCTTTTTATGTGGGAATATTTAAAAGCTTGGGTGTATGCCAGCCCTGTTGATAGTGTCCACGAACTAGGCCGACAGGAACGCATTGTGGATGGTTGCCGCTTCTTCCGGAACACACCTGAAATTTTTGAACGTGTATGGGCATCGATGCGAAGACGTGCTGAAGCCTGCCTTCATATGAACTGCGCCCATTTCGAACAGTTGTTGTAAAATCTTCGCCCACATGTGCAGTATTTCGGCGTTTTGATCCTCGGGAATACTGGTATTATAGCATTCCTGTCGTAACATGTAGTGTGTCATATTGGGAAAACCTTGGTTTCCGGAACTATGTTTATTAGAATTATTTGCTTATTTCATCGCCCTCGACACACCCTTTTCGTTTGTACATTTAATTACCAAACATCCTGTGTATGTGTGTATCGCAACCTAATAGGTAGAGCCGCGATTTTATGGCGAAAAGATTTTTGCAACATTTCGTTTCGATGCGTCATGTGCACACCTGCAGCTCTGCTACATCGTCTGTGGATGGATGATTTTACTCTCACTGGCCTTGGCAAATTATAGACGTACAGACTCACAATATTCTTATTCTGATTGGTGCAGTAAAATGAGAAACGTGTCTGAACAAAGACACGCTGCCAATAACCTTGAAACAGAACTGCCGATGTGCACGTGAGTCACTGAAACAAAGTGGGGCAAAAATCTTTTCGCGACAAAATCGTGTCCCTACTAATAGGCCATGTAATAAAGGATTTGGTTTAAATTTATATGGTCAATAAGCTTGTATTCTAAATTCTTAACAAAGAAAATAGATTATTTGGGGGAGGAAAGGTTGTTTATCCGCTGACAGGGTATCACAGACTTCTGACAGATTATATATATACGTCTGCCCCTGAAGTATGACAGGAAAACGAAGCCCTGCAAGTGAGGAAAGATGGAATGCGAAAGAGACGAGAGTAACCCGAGAAAACCCCGTCCTGTTTCTCACATTCGAAAAAGCGGGGACCAACGGAAGCGCCGGAATTCAAGCCCGATTCCAAATTACGGAAGGTGTGCGCTTTAGCAACAGCGCTAACCACGCCACTTTCTAAGCTCCAAAGTAGCTAAATGTAGCCAACAAAATAAACAGGAAGTCAGAGTTATGGGAAAAAAATTTAATTTATCTCACATGGTGGCTGATTTTCAACCTCAACGAGAGGTGTTAAATTGTACTGTTACAAAAAAAAGTTTTCCCATTATTTGTCTAGTCATTAATATTGTCACCTCTTCATAAGTAAGACTGTGTAACTAAGCAGCACGTATTAAGAAAGTAAATTCTAGAAAAAAAGTCTCATCTCTCTTTTCTGCCAAAACATTTTAAGCTTGGAATCAACACAATATACATGGCATCCATTTCTTATGCTGCACTGTAGTGGCGTATCCTAAAACTGATATGTTAACTTGAATTTTAACGTTCTGAAATACACAAAGTACTTAGCTATAACTAGTGTTAAACACTAACTTTCGTTAAAAACGTGAGTACACTAATATCAGTGTACGTATGTTTACATTGAAGTCAACTTGTTGAGAGATTACACGTGTTGTAAACCAACTCGCGAGAGAGACACCACGCGCACACACTTACCGAGACGCCATTTTGAGACAGACTGACTCCAGCGTTGCCTCTGGAACTACTTCCAAGGTGAAGCGTATCCTTCCACATTGTCCACAATCCTCGTATAGGTTAATTACCGAACATACAGCCCCCCGAGACCGGCTG